>JAPSGF010000250.1:140813-152639 GCA_035772895.1 Perdix hodgsoniae | reverse complement strand
CATAAATATAGCAATTGAACAAACAAAAGGAATCTTTTTTTTTAGCCTCCCATCCCTCCCCTCATCCTCTCATCTGGAGTCTGTATAACAGTAGAAACAGACATCTGTAGCATGTTTTGAAATCTGGATGAGACTTTTTTCTGATTTTTTTGAACTCTTCAAATGCTTTATTTCATGTTCCCTCAATTTTCAAGCTCCAATTGAGTCACAGGCTGATGTCTCCTCACAGTATTTGCAATGCCAAGAATTTGTCAGCAACTTTATATAACTATGGGTTGACATTGCTGAACTTTCTGGCTACATTTAAAGTAACTGGGTCCTAGAAAGAACAGAAACTTTTAGTTTCAGACATCCTTGGTACATAAATCTTTTATCTTTTGACCTTTTTCCCATCAGTTGGTTTTGTATAAACAAGCAAATTATTGTTTTTTGTAACTCTATAAAGTACTAGTGAGTATATATTTTTAAACAGTTGCTGACAGCATAGTTAGAATATTATATTGTTTCCTTACTGTGAATAAAAGAGTTCTTATAAAAGTAAAAATAGAGAGGATGAAGGCCCATATTTGAGTCTAAAAAAAAAACAGCCTTTTGTTTGATTAATTATAAACCTGATGCCTTGAATTCTTAAGGTGAGAAGAATATATTATTTGAATGACAAGGGGGCCCCAGGAGAGTATTTATTAATATGGGAAAAGAAATTAAAGTTTTGATCTAAATATTTAATATTTCAGGTTCCTTAGTACTGTATTTGCTCATGAATTAAAGGTTATACTTTCAAAGCAAGCTTAATTTGCACAAAGTTTATAAAAGTTAAAAAAAAAAAAAAGGCACGTATGTCATATCCTACTCACTCTTAATATGAGGTAGATTTCAGAGTACAATGAGGTAAGTAAGGACTTTTCTCATACTCATCTCTCTCTTTCTGTCTGACAGCATGCCACACACAGTACTGCTTTAATGTGTCATGCCATCCCCATCACTAAAACTGTAAGTCAGTGCTGAGCTGTCCACCCACAATTTTTATGCCATGCTATCCTTAGGTGTACAGAGAAATGGCAATTAAGCAGACTAGTTTGGCTCAGGCTCCCTATGAAGAGAGGTCAAGAAAAAGTGAGGAAACTCTCCAGAAACAGAAGAAGATCACTGATAACTGAATATCTGAATATAATCAGAATTTATAAAGGCTTCTCAGCATGACTATATTATGCAGAAAATAAATATATATATATGAAAAAAAAAAGGATCTGTTTGAGCTTTCATGTTTGCTATTAACTTTTTGACTCTCAGAAAGACTGACAGTCTCTTCAAAACATAAAAGAACCAATTGGAGAAAGACACTGGAGAAAGTTATGTTCTTAATTAAGTAGTGACAATATAAAGAGAAGTCAAGGCAAAATATATTGAAAGTAGTTTGAAAACATAAATATCAAAGGTGATTTGATTTGTTCTTATTTATTTACTCTCCTAATCAGCCCAAATGGAACACAAAGGGATGAAATAAGCTGTGAATGATAAAAATGTTCATGAAGGTGTTAAGGAAAGAGTAGGTGAGGCCAGCAGCTTTAGTGGACGAAGGATAATTCAAGACTACTCCATTTATTCAAAGTTATACCACTTATTCAAGATTTCAACATTTTCTGAGTTCATAGATTTCTATTGTAAAACTACATCCTTCAGAAAAAGCTGAAGATTGGAGTATGATTTCCTACGGGCTGTTTGAAATGTTTGAAAATGTGAAATAACCTGAAAGTAAGGAGGGATCACAAGAGATCCACATGGAAGAACAGATGTATATTAGCTGTAAGCTTATATATATATGTATATGAGAATATATATCCATGGTGTATAATACTTGTATTAAATATAGATATATATTTATAGCAGAAGCTTCTACATCTGTATATTAGTATTTCTATAGTATTTCTTTAGAATTCTTCTGGAAATTATTCCTCTGTAAGAGAATTGTGAGCAGTCAGAATTTCTAACGTAGCTTTTTATATCCTTATTTTAAGAAGAAATCTAACCTGAATACATAAATAAAAATGGAAAGACTAAATAGGATTTCAGATATTTTAAAAGGCTCTTTTCATGCTTCTTCCTAGATTTTCTTCATGCATCCACATTAAAACTTCTGATATCATTCTGATATCATATCAAACTTCCATTTATTCAAATGTGAGATTTATATATATGTTAGATTCATCCACTCATATAAGTGGATATTTAAGAAAGGGGTTGCCCAGTTTGAAGTCTGTCTATTGTACAGGAAGAATTAGTAATTAACCAGATCATCTATTCTAGTGTCACCGCACTCAAATTAAATTCTCCATCAGAAATATTTGAATTGATCAAATGCACACATAAAACCTAAGTTTAATAGGCAAGCAGAAGTTCGGTCACATTTGAGTAGAAACTTTACCACTCACTGATTCTAAGTAGGTAAGGACTTCTACTGCATCACAGACAAAAATAAAGCTCTATTTCTGTGCTACACATCTTGAATTCTGGTCACATACCTTATGTATCTCAGAAAGTGACTACTGATTTTTGTTTTAAATTTAAGTTTAATAAGCAACAGTCTCTGTCAGCTTTGTCATTCCTGTCTGAAAGATCAAGAGCTATGACAAGAAGCAATAGTAAGGAAAGATTAAAAGAGACTCAAGCAATGGAGAGAATTTAAAAGACTAAAAGCCAAACAAAATCAGATAGCTAGATAAGAAGATAACCAGTAGAGAGACATCAGAACTATGACAACAAAGATATAATCAGTGGCATAGTCAGAGATTAAATGAAATTGTAGGCAAGTGAGTCTTAGAAGAGCAAAGCATAGGGATAGAAGAAGTAAAAGTACAAAAAAAAAAAAAAAATAACTGCAAGGAGGAGAATATATGGATCAAAGGAAATAAATTAGATATACAAGACATAAAGGAGAGAAGCTACAAATAAAACCTGATATTGCATTACATAGGTAAGTAATCAAGCAAACACCTTCTCAAATTTTGAAATTATACTAGATAAAGAATACTGGAAGCTTTAGTATGAAAAGAAAAACACAGGATAGAGATTATTTATGGTGGAATGACTATGTTTTCAAAGTCAGGTCTCCATAAACTTATAGTACAAAAATACACACCTCTTTAATATACGCTAAACTGAAGTAGTTCAACACTCAGTTCAGTATCAGCAAGATCAAAACTGGAAGGGTTAGAAAGGGCAGAAGGAAGAAGAACATTATCAAAAAGCTTTTTACATTTATGCACAGCAAATTTGGTGAGTTCTGCACTGCATTCCAAGCAGCAGTCAATTTAAAGGCAAAATTATATCATTGTCAGTATAGGCAAAGAGGCAAATTCTTGTTAGCATAGAATTTGCTATGCTAATAGGGGAAAAATATGTATTCTAATTCTATTGCAAACAAATTGAGAACGTATAAAGAAAAAAATAACTCCTTAACTATGTTCTATTGGATTTACTATAAGAGAGGAAAAATATATTGAAAAAAGGAAATGAAAATAATTACAGAATAACAGAATCACAGAATGATAGAAGTTGAAAGGGATCTTTGGAAATCAAACTTCCTGCTGAGTGAGGTAGGGCTCCCTAGAAAACGTCAATAAGAACTTTGTTCAGATTGCTTTTGAATATCTCCAGAGAAGAAGACTCCACAACCTTTCTGTAGTGGGTAGTGTATTCCAATGCCCCATCATCCTCACAATAAAGAAGTTTTTCCTCATGTTTAGATAGAACTTCCTGTGATTCAGTTTGTGCCTGTTCCCTCTTGGTCAGTCCCTAGAGGTTCAATCACTCAGAAGAGTATGGACACAACCTTCCTCAGGTACTTACAAACATTGATCGGATCCCCTCTAAGCCTTCTTTTCTCGAGGCTGAACAGGCCCAACTTCGTCAGTCTCATAGAAGAGATACTCCAGTCCCCTCAACATTTTAGTAGTCCTTCTCTGGACTTGCTCCAGAAGTTTCCTGTCTCTCTTGTACTGGGGAGTACTAGAACTGGACATATGTCTCGCTCCAATTTATAGGAGGGAGATGAGGTTCTTTTAATATATGTATACCTGGGATGAGATTAAGAAACAATGGTTCGAATGTTAGTCTCACCAGTTTATTATAAATCCTAATTAGGGAGGTGGGGAAGGGAAGGATGGTGATAGAAAAGATAGCAACAAGCACAAATCGCGTAAAGCAGGGATAGTCACCACCAGGATCCAGCAGTGGTCCCATTGAATATTATTTTCAGGCAGGATTTTATGGAAAGCAAATTAAATAGTTTAACTTTTCTTGCTGACCATTTTAGATTGGAAAACAAAGACAGATCTTTTGAGTACTTCTTAAGTAGGAGAAGATGCTTTCAGTAATCTGAGTTTAAATTTCACTGAAAAGAGTCTAAAGACAGGAAAGACAGTCTATCGTGGTTAGATTCAGCTTTTCTGATTAGATTTAAATTACTGGTTTATTTTAAAAACCCTTGAATGTGTAAAATTATTTAAAAAAATCATAAAGAAGAAAAAGTAAAACAGTTTCAGTGTCATAATTCTACCTTGAAAATATTGATTTAATCGATATTAGAGAAATACTTTGGAGGACATCCGTTATCAAATTATTAAGGGAATATTCATAATGAATAACAAAAAGTGGCATATGTGGAAAAATAGGTGGCATGTTTTAGATCAGTCTGTCTCTGAAACTTGATATTTACACATGATTGTATTCCTTGCAATTATCTCTGTTATTTATTCAGAACTGTATATCATTTTTTATAAAGACATCAAAATGGAGAATATACTTGAAAGGATGTGGGGCGATTTTTCCTAAGCTTGTGAAAATAAGCTTTCCATGAGCTTGTATGAATGAGCATCATCAAGACTGGGATGTGTTTTCTGAAGAACACTAGGGATTAAGGAGTAATTTTGAAATCTTCATCCATGTATCATGATAATTGTGCCTGGATGAAGATGATCAAGTTTCAGGTTGAATAATTTAGAGTGAGGTAGAGATTGCCAAATAACTACATGCTGCAACCTGTGAGCAGTGTTTTACCCATATTTCCTTCTTGCTGTTATTTCTGATTTAAGACACACAAGGAAAATGATAGATTCAAAACCTGTGTTTCTACATTAAACAGAAGGAAGAAAATAAAAACTATAGATATTTGGAAAAAAAAAAAAAGAAGAGGATGAAGAAAGAACAAAAATAGTTGTGTTAGTTCAGGCTGTGTTAAACATTAGTAGATGACAAGGAAAACAAGAAGTTTAAAAGTTAGATGATGAATGAGTAAAAGCAATAGAGACTAAGAAGTAAATATCTGCAGTCATGTGGATAAAAATTTTGTAATTACAAAGAAAATATTATCTAAGGAAAGAAGATAAGATAGACTAGGTAAGCTACACAGAGTTATTGTGAAGAAGGTTGAATGAGAAAACTATGCCCAGAAGAGATTTTAATGCAATACCATGATGAGGGCTAAATTAGACAGACAAGTGATTATATTTTCAGTACATTGGCAATATAGTATTACTGACAACATCCAAATAATGAAGAGATAAGGTTGAATTAGAAACCAGTAGATATGGACAGCAGACAATAACTTCAGAAGGAGATAGAGTGGGATAATGCAGAAAGAGTGAAAGTGAAAAAAAATCTTGGGGAGTGAGATATCTAAAATATCCATATGTATAAATATAAATAACATCATCCTTAAAAAACAAGAAAACAAACAACAACAACAACAACAAAACATTTTTAAATGCACTCATCTACATTTATTCAAGAATGAACTTCGTTTCTCCTCAGCTACATGTATCATGAAAGGAATTTTATTAACACTTTCAACAAGAATTTCATACACTGCTCTCTGAGATGATTTCTCATTTGCTACTAGTGTTAAATAATTCTAGAACAAAATTACTTTAGAAAACTCTTTCCAACCCTCGTTAAATGTTCTGTTTATAAGGAACAAGCAGAGTAATTTATTTCCATAGAATTTACTTTCCTTGTCAATATGTAGTAAAAGTACTAGTTGTAATATAATTCATTTTAGAAGGAGATACATTTCTTCCCTGTGATACATTTGTTTACAATGACATTTTTTTTAAATGCCTAATTTATATAATAAAAAGTACATTAGGATGTCACCACTTAGCTATAAAAGAAGCTATAAATTATTTCTAATCAAGATAAATAGTTTTGGTAAGCCTATCCTTTTCTTTTCCGATAAATACATATTTGTTGTTGTTGTTTTTTCCTCTTATTTCCCCTGTTACGTAAAATTTATAACAGTGGGCTACATTTGGAGATTACAATAAAAAAATTTAGTTGAAAATATTTTACTTAATACCTATGCCATCCTTCTTGATTATTTAAGGAAAGCAAAGTGAAGAAAATCTGCCAACTTAAAAAAAAAATTCTGCTGCTGGCAAGCTTTTTAAAATTGTACTGACTTTATACTTAATAGTAACTGTTACTGTTCACTAAGTCCTGCTAAATGTGTGTTTCCAATGTTACAATTCAAAGAACATAATCTACTCAGGGCTCAGAAAACATGAAAATGAATCAGTAATATGTTTTTAAAATCATATTCTCATTTTAGGATTACAAAAAAATTCTCAGTCAATTGATTATTGTATGAATCCTTTGCTTTCTGGCTAAAAGCTTGCTTCCTGAGATATTTCTTGTGATAAGACTCAGGGTGTTGCCGTGTGGCAATCAGCATCACTGTCTGCACAATGTTACATTTGAAAGCATTTATTTGGAGCTGTTTGCCTTCAGAAGGGAATGCTCAGGACTGTTTACTGCACTGTTTAGTGGCAGAAGATCTAGCCTGTGTACAAATAATTCCAGCTATGGGAGACAGGGGAATGATAACTTTGCATCCTGTTAAGGCAAGATACAAATTGGCCCCTCTATGCTCCCTCTTATCTGCTGGCAAGGCCCGAAAGATGGGAACAAAGGACTTTCTGCTGAGATCCCAGAGCCAGAAGCTGCCACTCCAATGAGATCTGACTCAACCACTTTGGATCTGAGCTGCCACTCCAAAGAGAGCTGACTCAACCACTTTGGACTTGTAAGTTAGTTAGGACTTCCATTGAGAAGTTGCCATCATTGCCATGGTCGTCATTGAACAACAATGCCTGAGAACCCACCACTACTTAAGATCAATGACTGAACTATGAACCATGCTGGATCCATGGTGGCAACTATCTCCCTCTTGCTTCTTATAAAGACTCCTTGCTTCTTCTTTCCTATCTTTTCTATCACCCTTCTTCACTTTCCCATTACCCTAATTCATAATACTGTCTGTTCTCCCCTTCCCCATCTTCCTGATTAAGATTTTTAATAAACTGGTTGGGCCAACACTTGAACCTTTGTTTCTTAATCTCACACTGGGTATACAGATATTAAAGAACCTCCTCTCCTTCCTATAAATTGGAAAGAGACAATTGTCAACGGTTTATGGGCTGGTCCGGCCCAGTTCCGTGACCAGCAGGGCGGAGGGATCTGCGGATCCGCGCCTCTGGGAAAGGGGAAGCAGGGAACCCCAAAATATTTGAAAACAACAGCACCGATCTGAGGTGGAACAAATGATTTTACTAAATATAGTATTAGCAAAATACAATGAGAGAGAGAGAGAGAGAGTCTGTTTGAATTGTATAGACCTCACCACAATGCTGGGGTGAGAAGTGCAGTCCAGTTGAGTGACTGAAGTACAGACGGTAAAGTGCAGATGGCGAAGCGCAGGCGGCGAAGCGCAGATAGCGAAGCGCAGGCGGAGGAGCGCAGATAGCGAAGCGCAGACAGCGAAGAGCAGGCGAAGAAGAAGAAGGAATCAGGTGACCTTGCTTGGAGTTATATCCCCTTGCTGACCGCAAAGTCTCCTGGGGAAATGTTCTTCTCCTACGGACGAACTTTCGGCAGACACCAAACCCCACCCCCAATGCATTACATGATGTTATGGTGTGGAATACTGATGACCAAAAATCATAAAACCATGACAGACAATTATCCTCTGAAAAGCCATCTTCCTTTGTATTAGAAGTTCTGTATTCTGGTCATGGAAACAGTATAATAATGATAAGGATTGTTGAAAGATAAAATTGTTCATGCAAAGACACTCAAACTCTAGCTACACTGAACAAGTTTTAAATGTGTTAAACTGTATTAGGAACACTAGGAAAGCAAAGTGCGAGATATGAGTAGCAGTATATAAAAGGCTCTAAGATTATTTTTAAGTCTCTTCTGTCAACATTAGTTGCTTTGCTTCTTTTTTTTTTTTTTTTTCCATTAGATAGTCTTAAAATCGTTAATTAAGCTGTTAAGAATATGTACTTGTTTACTGGAGAAGGCCTGATCCCATTTATTAATTAGATACCCTCTAGCATAATTGCATTAGTTCTTAGTGATTGAGCTTTTCATACACTTTGATTCAGGATCTGTGATAGTTTTCTTTCCTAGTTTTCAGCCAAGAGATTCATAGTTTCTTGGAAGATATAAGAATTTATCATAAGCTTATTTTCTATTATGAATGCCAAGTGCAAAATTTGATGTGCACATTTATGTATGTTCTAGCAAGACCATGTGGATGAAAATACTTCACTCTGTTCAGAAATAAATAAGAATAAATGCACAATTTTTTGCACTGCATAGATTGCATTTGTATGATATGCTATTGTGTTTTCCATGATAGAAAACTCTTCAGGACAGAAGAAAATTTTTTGGACCACATAATGTGGTTAGGATTAATACAAAGTAGAACTCATATGTGTGCCACAAGGCTTTTTCACATCATTGGTTTCTAAGCTGGTGTAGTGCTAAATTCTGATATAACATCAAGACTGCTTAAAACTTAAAATCCATGCATGCTGTGCAATGTTACTTTTCACTGGAGTTACAGAAAAAACATAAAAAATGTGTCTCTTCCAGCATAATAACAAATCAATATATTTATTAACACAAGTTTCTCAGGGCTCAGTGTGATTTCTAAATGTTGCTGAAGTTGAAAATATAAAATCAAGTAAAGAGACAGAAGAAAAAGAAAGGATTTAGCTTCTGAATAAGTAAACTAATGGCACGAAACACAAAGATATTTTTTAAAGTGTATATACACATAATTGATTTTAGAAGAATAAAAAAAAAAGACTGAGCCCCATGAGTATATTCAATTGTTTGTTAATCTGAGTACACAGCCTAGGAACATCACAGTTTTGAATTAAATGAAAAAGAGGAATATAGCAGTATGAATCACAAACAGTATTTTCAAGAGGCTCAGAACACAGCTAGTGCTCTCAACACACTGACACTCAATATGAGAAACTTAATGCAGGGAAAGAAAATCACAGAATCACAGAATGGCTGAGGTTGGTGGTCCTCTAAAGGCCATCTGATCCAACTCAGCTGCTCAAACAGGGATGCCCACAGGAGGTTGCCCAGGATATTGTCTAGGTGGCTTTTGAAGATCTCCAAGCAGTGAGACTTTAAAATCTCTTTGTAATCTGTTCCAAGCATTCGGTCACACACAGAGTAAGGAAGTATTTATTAGTGTTGTTTTTTTTTCTTTTTTCTTTCTTTTTTTTTTTTTAATGTTTGTTTGTTTGTTTGTTTTTAATTGGAACCTCCAGTATTTCTTCTTGTGTCTAGTGCCTCTTATCCTGACACTGGATGCCACTGAAAAAAGCCTGACTCTGTGCTCTTTGTACCTTTTCTATAGGTGTTCATTCACTTCTATAGGATACATCCTGCGCCTCCACTTTGAACAGTGCCAGTCTCTCAGAATCTCTTTCTCCTCTTGGGAGAAGTACATGATCATCGATTGCCCTCTGCAATAAAAATACTGTAAGAATTTTCTAGATCAGCAAATTATCTTGCAATATTTGGTTCCTGGAATTCTTAGTTCCTGGAAACCTCACTGAAATCCAGTTAAAAATATCTACAAATCTCTGATAGTTTCAATGAACATTTTTTCTTTTCTCCATCAATGTAAGCCATTCTTCAGTACATTTCCACTGGATTACCTAACAAGAAAATATTTCTTTGTATTTGAAATATTAAACTAGCAAGAAAAAAAGGTGTATTCTTTTATTTAATTTTTTTTTCCCCCTGCAAAATAGTACAAAAATATTTTTCAAGTCTTCTCCTGTGACTCAAGTTTTCTTGTAGAAAAGATCATTTCACTTGAATTTTTAATGGCATCCAAGTTTTGTGTGTGTTCAAGACAGACATTAGCACCAAATAGAGGAAAAATGACTCAGTTTCCTACATACTTTTGTGCTGCCCAAGTGATTGAAAATAAATGAATTATTTGCATAGAAAAAGGATGAATAAACCATTCGCCCAAACAAAAATATTATTGAAAATATATGAAACTATAACCATTCAATTTGAATCTACAGAGTATGCTGTCCATCTACTTAATCTTTCCCTTTTTGACTGAACACACTTTTCTTTACATTGCAAATGAGACATATAACCGTGTATTTTGGAGTTTAAAGTACATAGGCACTAAATGCCTTAGAATGATCTCAGAGATACCTTCAGGTGAAAAAACTATGTCTTTCATTTTATATTTTATATGACCTTTTGGAAATAAATGAATAAAAAACAGAAATGGAATCTTGAAAAACAAGTTGTTAATTAAGTTTCTGTGGTGTATGTAATATTCTCATAGGCAGCACAAGGATAACATTAAAAATAAATTATTAGCACAAATATCTATACATTATTTAAAGTTATGCAAATTTAAAGGATTGCTTTTAATAGCAGTTCATTTTCTTATTTTGTAAGAAAATATTTCAATAGAACAGAATTGCTCTGGAATGAATTCAGAGCATTTGAATTTGAAGTAAGGGGACATAAGATAATAAAGAGAGTCAGGAGAAGTGGCATTTAAAGGAAGAGAATGTGCATACTTGTATGTGGAATGTCAGGTTCCGAAGGAAGATAGAAGCTGCTGAAGGCAGGAAACTATGACTACATAATCAAATGCAGAGTTCATTAATTGATTACATGTGTCAAAGTGGGATTGACTGTGGAAAAATAAATATATTTGATCTAGGACTGTGGAAAGAGGAAAATTTAAAACTGGAAACTAGAGAGGTTTGAAGGAGTACGTTAAGTTTGGATAAAGAGGAATGACTCAGCAGGAAAGGAGAAATATTAAGCCAACAGGTAGGATATGGGTAAATGAAGGGGGTCAGAATGATAGTTGAGTATGAAGACTGTCAAAAGGTATAAAAGTAACAAGGGCTGACTTGTTACTTTTACAAGGGAAAAGAAAAGAGTTCTGAGATGGAAAAAAATAAAAACAGAATTGAAAAGTATAAGAAAAGTATAAGGAAATAGCACTAGAAAAATGAGGTAGATATGAATATGAAAAAATAGCTAAACTAGATGAGAAGGAATTAGTTAAATATTATAGTGTTGAGTATGCTGGAAGAAGTTGAGCTGACTGAAGTACATTTCCTCAAATATATACCTAAATATAATCCAGAATTTGTAGTGGGAACAGCTTTCACACTTGTTATTTGTACAGCGACTGTATCTTGCTGAATGTTTTAGTGTACCTCTAGCTCATTAGTTCATATGGTAGGGTTGTGTTACGATATAAACAACCATGCTTTGTTGTACAGTGACAAATATAATACAGTGCAAAATATGCAAATTTTTGGAAACATGACTATTAAAACTTTTTGAGACAATCTATTTTTATTTACTAAAGGTACAGTCTGTATGCAAGTTGTAGTCATTTACTAAAATTCTTTGGGGAATAAATAAATAAATAAATAAATAAATAAATAAATAAATAAATAAATAAATAAA
>JAPSGF010000250.1:92819-140803 GCA_035772895.1 Perdix hodgsoniae | reverse complement strand
AAATAAATAAATAAATAAATAAATAAATAAATAAATAAATAAATAAAGTTTTTAAAAGCCCAGAAGTTTAGAAGCGTGGCCACTTGGAAGAACAAATAACGGCTCAGAAATCATTTCACTTTACATATATAGCATTTGATTTTCTTGTTTTCTGTGTCTATTGACTAGAAAAATAAAGAGGTCTTATCAGGTCTAGTATAAAAAATTGACATATGTAATACAGTTTGTAATCCTAGCATTACAATTTTTTATAATACTGTGAAAGATATGCTGAAAAATTATATTGAGCCTATAGAAATGGACTTTATCAGCAAGTCATGCACCTTTTTACTGATGTAAATCAGACCCTGGGAGATTAAAAAAGGATTTAATAATACTCGTTTGAGAAAAGATTTACCATAGATGGATACCTACCATTTGTCTTACTTCTGTGTGCTTAGGTTGTCGTTATGAAAGAAATATTTTGCATTGTTTTGTCACTAACAGTGATCTTGATTTTATAGCTTCAGACAATTAACTTACAAAGCTTTAGATTTGAAATGGCCAAACACACAATCTCATATGATATTGTTTATGTGCTAATCTTTAGATGAACTTCACTACTGTATACTACTGCTACCCACAAACCTACTGATTAGAAGAATACTTCCAGTTTTCTCATGAGATATCACACACAGGAGATGGATAAGGGAAACTCCAGTGTAGCTGTTAAGTAGCTATTTCCATTTACCATTTAATTTCAAAACAAAAATATATGACAGCAGTCTTTAGCATCTGAAAAGATCTGCTTGGAATAGTGCATGGGATAAGGCTTTCTTGACAATATTCAAAAATCGCCTCTTGTGCTCATGAGAGGTCCATGTACATCTGTTCAAAGTCAAGCAAAAGTATCTTCATGGAGGCCTTTGTGAATGAACAAATTTGAACACAATAAATAAATAAATAAATAAATAAATAAAATCATAATCTCTATAAACTCGGTTTGATCATAGTAATTAGAGAGATGCTTGAAGACTGGAAGAAAACAAATGTCATTCCTACCTGCAAGAAGGGCAAGGAGGACTCAAGGGACAATAGTTTGGTCAGCCTCACCTAGATTCCTGTGAAGGTGAGAGAGCAACTTATCCTGGAAACCATTTTCAACACAAATTCAAGAAGTGGGATCCATGTTTGACCAATGTAAAATTCTACAGTGAAAAGACTGATTTGATAGATGAGGGGGGAGCAGTATTGTCTTCCCAGACTTCAATAAGGCCTTTAACATGGTCTCCCCCTAGGATCTTTAGAGACAATGTGCTGATGTATGGGATGGATAGCCAGACTTTGAGGTAGATTAATATCTGGATGATGGAGTGTGGTGATCATCAGGGCAAGATCTAGTTAGAGGCCAATAACTAATACTGTCTCCCATGGATCAATACTCGATCCAGTCCTATTTAACATCTTTGTTATTTATCAGGATGATGAGGTAGAGAATGCCCTCAGGGAGTTTATAGATGACACAAAACTGGGAGGAGTAGCCGATACACCAGAGGTTCATATCTCCATCCAGGAGGACCTCAACAGGCTTAAGAAATGGGCTAGTAGAAAACTCAGGAGGTTCAGCAAGGAGAATTGTAAAGTTGTGCACCTGGGAAGGAACAACCTCAAGCATCAGTACAAGGTGGAGAAGAGTTTTGCAGGAAAGGATCCGGGAATCACAGTAGACACTAAGTTGAAACTGAATCATCAATGTGCACTGGACACAAAGAAAGAAAAAGAAATCTGGCATTGCCTTCCAAGAAGTATTGTAAACAGATTCGTTATGAGGAAAGGCTGAGTAACCTGGGTCTGTTAAGTCTTGAAAGAAGACTGAGGAGAGATCTGGTCCATGTTTACAGATATCTAAAGGGAAGTGGGAGGCAAATGGATGAGGTCATATTCTTCTCAGTGGTATGTAGTGATAGGACAAAGAACAATGGCCTAAAATTTGAACATAGAAAGTTCCATATAAACACACAGAAAAACTTTATGGTAAGGGTGGCTTTAACAGGTTGCCCAGAGAGGCTGTGGAGTCTCCTTCTATTGAGATATTCAAATCTCATGGGCAGAATCATGAATTTACATTCATGAAGAATAAAGAAACTTTTAGGTGTGAGTTCTCGTGTGTCAGTCATTCTGCTTCAATATCTATCTGCTGATGTTTCTCTCCAATTTATAGGAGGGAGAGGAGGTTCTTTTATTATAACATATCTGGTGTGAAATTAAGAAATAATGGTTCAAATGTTGGTCTGACCATCTTATTATAAATCCTAATCAGGGAGATGGGGAAGGGAAGGAGGGTGACAGAAAAGATAGGAAAAAAGCAAGAATTGTGTAAAGCAGGGATAGTTACCACCAGGATCCAGCAGTCGTCCCATTGCATGCTGACCGGATGATCCAAGGCAAAAGTACAGGGGGAGAGCAGCAGTAGCATGGCCAGCCTTGGGCAGCAAGCAAGTAGCAGGAAGTTGCAGAGCCAATCCGGGAGGAATTGCCAACATGGCATTCCTGGGCTCTTGGGTAAGAGTCATGTGCAGCACCTCCTGAGATGGCCATCTTCCTCGAGATAAGCTCACACAAAACTCTGCTTCCTGGCCATCAATCTGTGGCTTCTCTTTCTCTCATTGCCCCCTGGCCTTGTCATCTGTGTCCCTCAGACAAAGGATTTCTCAACCCTTGCCCAGGACTTTCTTGGACTTGTTCATCTGTGTGCCCCAGACTAAGGATTTCTTAACCCTTGCCCAGGATTTGATTGGACTTGTTCATCTGTGTCCCCAGCAAGCTTTGAGACAATGATGTAAAAGAATAATCTCTTGCAGATGAGGATTTTGAAAAGATGAAGAAATACATAAATTGCATTTACTAAACTTCCAGTAGCTGGGAGGCAGAGAATACGGAAAAGTGGCTGAGTCAATAGTAAAAATCAACATAGATAATCAGGTAATAGATCATCTCCATACTTTCAGTGTACTATTATACTGCACATTGTTTACCTGACACCAGTGTTGGTGCTCACAAGTAACCACTCTTGATTAAGATCCAATTTGTTGTTAGTACAGATCCATCACAAGTAGAGGCAAGATATGTTGGCATGGAGATCAACAGAACTCCTGAGGAGGGGATACCTTAATAAAGAGAAAGTAACAGTGTCCTTGTTTCATGAAGCTAATTAAAGTAAGTGTTTGTTTGTTTGTTTGTTTGTTTGTTTGTTTGTTTTTTCTCAGTTGAGGACACGCAGAACTTATATTGCAAAGTAGATATCTGTCAGTGTATTTTCTGGTTTCAGAAACGTAATGTCTATTAGCACTGGTTTTCTGAAATACATGTAAATGAAGGATTAACTAAAAAACTCTTGGTACCTTGTTCAGGACATAACTGTCATGGATGAAGTCTTTTTGTATCAGTTACTGTGAGATATATGCAGTTTCAAAATGAAGTTACAGTTCTTGAAAAGAGAGGTATGGTGCTATCTTTGGCACAATTGCAGATTATTCCTAGTCCTGGGTGAACACGTGTGATCTTAACCCTGAGCTAGCATGGTTTTACATTATAGTTATAGTAGGACAACAAGGAGTATGTATAAATCTGTTATTATACACAGAGCAGACCAAAACCAATTAATCACTTAGTCCTACCTAATAAACTCTGACTTCTGACTGGCATTTGTTTGATGCAGAGTGAGTTACCATCTGCCCGCAATATTCCAGGCAGATAAGAAAGTGTCAATTTATTTTCCTAACAAAGTGCCCTGCTTACCTTGTCAGCAGTGCACTTTTTTCTTTACGGCTAAGTCAATTAGGAGACTTTGGTGGCATTTAAATTTCTTGGATTAAAATTGCCACACGAAGAGCCACTGACTGGCATTCCACATAATCTTTTCCCAGGAAAGAGCTTTGTTTACCAGCCTGTGGGCTGATGCAGAAACGGAATTCTGACTCTGTAGAGTGTAGATAATGAGAGCATTCAACTGGGAGTTGACAGTACTGAAATTCTGCCTTTTTTTTCGTCTGAACTGTACATTTGGCATTAAATTTCTAATAGGACAAACAGTATGGAGAATACTGCTTGATTTCTCCAAGCTGGTTACTTTCTTATTCTTATAAAAGGACACATTACTGTTATTTGCAACTCTTTTGTGAAATTTTGAAATGATGACAAGCTGAAGCTCACCAAGTCTATATCAGCTATATCAGCAGAACAAACATTTGCATCTCATCCAATTGTTTAAACTCTAGTGGCAGTATGACAGGTATTCCTGGTACCCTTTATGTCATGATACTTTTGAACTACTTGTGACATATAAATTAGGTTAAAATTATTAATCTACTACATGTGTCTGTTTCCAGTGTCTCTGAAACTCACTTGAATGATGTTATGATATTCAGATCTCTGCACCTTATAAATATTGTCCTTGCAGAGAATAATGTAGGGATATTCACAGAATCACAGAATCACAGAATGATAGGTGTTGGAAGGGACTTCTAGAGATCATCAAGTCCAACCCCCCTGCCAAAGCAGGTTCCCTATACCAGGTCGCACAGGTAGGCGTCCAGGCAGGTCTTGAATATCTCTAGAGAAGGAGACTCCACAAACTCCCTGGGCAGCCTATTCCATATACTGATAGATGAAAAGTTCTACATAGTCTGGCAACATGCATTTTTGGACAGAAAGCTAACTGTATCCTGGATTGCATCATAAGAAACTTGGCCAGTATGTCAAGGATGGCGATTTTCCCCGACTTGTGAGGCACCACTGGAAATATTTTATTCAGCTCTGGGGCCCCTAACATATGGAAGACATGAATCCGTTACAAGAAGTTAAGAATCAGATCATATATATGATCAAAAGGCCAGAGCACCTCAGCTATGAAGACAGGCTGAGAGAGTTGGTGTTGTTTAACACAGAGTAGAGAAGACTGTTGAGAGATCTTAGAACAGCCTTCCAGTACTTAAAGTTGCCTACTAGAAAGATGGGGAGAGACTCTTTTCCAGGGAGTGTAGCTATATGACAAGGAGTAATGGATTTAAGCTAAAAGGGTGTAGATATAGGATAGATATTAGGAAAAAATTCTTCTCTGTGATGGTGGTGAGACACTGGAACAGACTGCTGAAAGAAATCATGCATGCCTTATCCCTGCAAATGTTCCAAGGCCAGGTTGGTCTTTGGGCAGTCTAGTGAAAGGCATCCCTAGGCAGGGAGGTTGGGACTAGATGATCCTTACAAACTTTTCCAACTCAAACCATTCCATGATTGATGATGTGTTGCTTACCCTGAGGTAAGTAGAGTTAAAAAGCAAAATGCTGCTAATTGGAAGTTCATACAAGTTGTTATTTAAGATTAAACATGAATGAGAAGCAAATAGATATTTTATTACTTCAGTGTCTTTAAGAAACAAATAATTTATTTAAGTCCTGAAAACAAATTATTCTGAGAAAGAGTTGCTAATTTTGACTAAACATAACTTGCCTCTGAAAGGCATTCTTACTATATCATACTTTCTGAAGGCATTTAAACACAGAATGTTAATCTAATATGCACAAGTGTTACATTTATTTGAAATGAAATTATTGTCGCCAAAGCTATTACAAAGTAGAAACCTAAGTGTTAATGCAGTGGGTTATATATGCAAACTTTCAAGGGGTCACCATCGAAAGAAAAGCATGAACATTTCTTCATCCTTTTTTTTCCTTGCTTCCATCATTTTATAAATCCTGACTTTAATCTGTAATTGATATAACTGATCCTGGAAGCTATAGCCATGTTTTTTGTATGCCTGGCAGTCTCCAGGAAATCTAAATACATATCATAGATTAAGATTTCAAATAGATCTCCTAAGACTAAATTATATACTACTATGCCCTTGTGCAGGTGAACAACATTCATATGTTATTTTAGCCTTGAACCATATAAATTCTTGAGCAAATATCTACTTCCTACACTTTTTCATTTTAATTACTCTTCATCACTTGCTATTGTCAGTGGAGGATGCCACTGCAACCTTTCCTCAAAATTATTGATATTCATTGAAATCACATATAATTGAAGTAGTGGGATTTTTGAATGCTAAAATTATTCCCCAGGAATACGTAATTCACATATGTCATAAATAGTTTTGTTTTGTTTTTTGTTTTTGTTTTGTTTTTCCCCCAAATACTGATGCTAGAAAATTGAAATGAAAAAGAAACTATGAGGTTTTTAGAGTGACAAGTTTTAGGATAACTTGTAATTCCTGTCCTCCTGTCTGAAGTAATATCAGAAATTTCTGAAAATATGTTAGAAGATCTGAATAATAGGATTGCTTTTATATATGATGCATATAAAGGATAATGTTTCATCAAAATTACTTGGTGGATAAAACCTTTTTAAGGCAAATAATTGTGAACTATAGAATAGGAGATAGGAAGTAGAGTTCTGGTCATTATTTCTTGTCAACACAAACCTCCATAAAGATGAAAATATTTTGTTCGTTTTGAAAAAAGTGTTCTTCCTATAACAAAAATAGCTATAATCAAGAGAGTACAGGAACTGATGGAAGAACAGTTTTCATCTGATTGTTATTCATCTTCCTATCATTTTCAAACCAGTGATTTAGTATAGTAAACTCTAACTACCACTGGTTTTAGTTTGAACTTGATTTACAACAGTATATATTCTATTCACATCTACCTACCTACCTACCTACCTATCTATCTATTTATCTGTGTTACATGGGCATTTTTTGAACATCTTGTTTTTATCCTCTTGCTTTTGTTGCACTGAACACTCAGCTCCTGTGTAGGTCATTAAGCACTACAACATCCAGAGACTTTTTAATCAGACCTGTGACACATAAATTAATTTGTGAAGAGGAAATAATTATATATCAATTTTTATTGATGTAACTACCAAACTGTTAGTAACCTATCTTCTTGCTGTCTCCTTTGACTCTGGGATTCATATTTTTTGCTTGTTTATTTCCTGGTTCTGCATTTATTTTATTTTGTTTTTGCGGGGAGGATATGTAAGCAAACTTAGAAACAAAAATCACTGCACAATTTTTAACGTTGTATTAACAAGGCATAATTATATCCTTTGTTCTCTTAAATTTTAAGCATCCCAAGAAGAGAGTTGTATTTCATTTACAGATATATTTTATCTACCACTCTTTGTTTTCTTCTGATATTATACATGGTAAAGCTGTATTTTAACAGGCTTCATCTGGTATTTTCAAGATTCTGAATGTACCAGCAGACTCTATAACTTGTCTCCTTCCCTAAGAATTGTACTTCCTTGTCCTGAGCCTAGGTGTGCCCCGATTCAGTCTCATAAGGTCTCTGCTCTCTCAGCTGAACATAGAGAAGTTAAACTAACCCTTTTAATAGGCTGGATATTAAATATCTAGCCAGAATTTAAAAGTGGCTGGAATTTTTTGTGTTCATAATTTATCTCTTGGATAAAACAGTTGATAAATCCTGTTGTTTGCAAGATGTCTTAGTGTTCTTCTTGTCGTATTGATATGGTGATTTTCTCCAAAGTCTTCTTAAACGAAGAGCACCACCGAGGGGGCGGTGGAGGGGGGGATGCCAGGCCTTTCCTTGTCTCTTCAGGCGCTTCTTCGGACATGCCATGACTTGTTCTCTGGTTTGATGTCGTGCAGGACATTCTTGCAGTGTGTATGGCAAAATATACATATATACACCTATACACAGAGCGTGTGTTTCTAGGGTTCGTCTAGAGGATAAGTGATGTAAACTATCAGAGACCACCCCCCCAAATAAAGTAGAAAGACACCCAAAAAGAACTATGACAGTGGAGACCACAAAATAAAAAATAATATTATCCAGTTCTAATGCAGAAACAACATTTTATTCCCACAAGCATAACACGAAGGACAACAACAGAAAATGTATTTTGTGCAGTACTGGCTTAATAGGAAGTCTTAATCCTTTGTGCTTAGGGGAAAAATTAAGCTAGAAGTATCAGTCAGATGCAGAAAAATAAGTTTCTGAGCAGAGAAGTAGCAGTGAACGCTACTGAGTTTTAGCTTAAAAAAGGCTTTTAAAAGAGCAGACATATATAGAACAGCTATAACTTCATTTTCAGTATCTCTAGAGGATATTGTCCTGAGTGAGCAGACACAAAGGAAAAATTATTTCTGAATGTACACTGGTTATTTTATTCCTATAAGTACTTGTTTCTTTGTGAATAAGGATTTTCTGCAATCTTTTCCTCAGACACATAAATAATAATTTTTCAAGAACTAAGTGCATAGGCCTGTTTGGAAAAGTTTTACATATGCCATTTGCCCTTTTCCAGACTATGTGGTTTGGAGAAGGCAGATTAAATGTCAATATACATTTTATTGTCACCTGTTGTGGGAAAAAAATATCTTACAGCAGACAATGCAAGTAACTCAGATTTTTCCTGTCCTTTTTTCTTTCAAATGTGTCAACTATTTCATAATGTTATCTAGTTTAACTAAGCCAAAGCAGCAAAGATAAATTGGGCAGCATGATAAATGTTAGAATGCTGAACAAAAATCACTCATTCTGAACATTGTTAACAGTTCTGGGCTCCACAGTATAAAAATACCATATGCTGGAAGGCATGTTGTATGAGAAGAGGTTGAGGACACTTGGGTTGTCTGGTCTGGAGAACAGAAGGCTGAACATTGCTCTCTACAACTTTGTGAGGAGAATAACAGAGGGAGGTGCCAGTCTCTTCCCCCTGGTCACTGATGACAGGACATGAGGGAATAGCATAAATATGTGTCAAGAGAGGTTCAGAATGGACATTAGGAAATATTTATTTACTGTGAGAATGGTCTTCCTAGTGAGGTGCCTAATGCCCCATGCTTGTCAGTCTTTAGGAGACATTTAAAAATACCCTCAAATAATAAGCTCTAACTTTTGGTTAGGCCAAAAGTGGTTAGTCAGTTTGACTACATTGTCTCTGAAAGTCCTTCAAAGTGAACTAGTCTATATGAAATAGATTCATATTCAATACTTAGACTGGACATTTCTAGGATAGTGACATACATATAAGAATACTAAATAATCTTGTTATTTCACACTCATCATAACCTCCTGAGATAGTCAGTGCAGGTGTCCATTGTTTTCATACATTTTCAAGAGCACATTTTTTCATAGTTGTAGTACTTCTTAGGTCTTGTGTGTTAAAAATAATATTGCAGTTGATTTAATCATGAGGAATCCATTTTTGTTCTTGATTGGAAAGAGCAGGTCTGAAAAGTCATATGATTTTCTTGTCACTGATACAAACATTTCTTCATTTTTAATCACTATTGGGTAGTAAGAATGTATGGGAAAGAGCAGGCCAGTGACCTGAATAAATTTTGTTTCTTTAATCAAAGATTGAATCTGTTTAGGTTTTTATTTCAATCCTGATCTCTCTATTTCTACATACTATTATTGCAAACTCCTGAACACCTTACTTACTCCAGCAGCCTGACATTCCATACCAGCATGTGGGTGTATGCATACTGGTAGTTCCTGAATGGAGCTCCAGATGGCAACATCCAAAGGCTATCTATCTGCTGCCACTTGATTCTGCAAGGCTTGTTAGCGAGTTGTCTCTTCAACAACTGCCTATTCAACTCTTTCTTTGTTTGTTTGATTATTTGTTTGATTTTTTTTTCTTTGTCCTGTTCCCAATCTGTGTGTGTGTGTGTGTGTGTGTGGGGGGGGGAGTAAAAGTTAGTTGTAAATATCTGAAATTATCTAAATTTACAGAAATCCTTAGTGTTCACTGAGTTTAATTAATTCTGAATGTGAATAAGACACGGGACTAATCTGTAAACACTGTCAAGACATCTGAAAATATAAATAGAAGCCTATTAATACTTCCTTCAGAAAACAACTGACATACCTTCAGTGTAAATAATGAGACCCTGTAAACAATTTGACACTTTTTTTGCTCAGTTCAATTTAAATTAGGCTGTACAAAAACAATGATGAACAGACATTCTTAAAGATGAGACAAGAGTTACTGGTTAACTGTGAGAGATAATTCTTTTATGCCATTGCCTCAAAGCTAGCTGATGAAAAAGTGCAAAAGTGCAACCCTGGGCAAGGGTTGCAAAATCCTTTGTCTGAGGGACACAATGGACAAGGGAGGGGCAACTAGAGAGAGATAAGACACAGCTTAATGGCTGTGAAGCGGTCTTTTGTGTGGATTATTTCAAGGAAGATGGCCATCTCAGGGGGTACTCATATGGCACTTACTCAAGTACCCAGGGTTGTCACGTAGGCAGGAAAAAAGGAGGATAAAAGAGGGATCAACCACCATGGGATTAGGTGTCTGCCATCAAATTCCTCACTACAGAATGCCTGCATGTTGATGCACTCTCCTGGGCCTGCTAACCCGAGTTCTGCTGCTTCCTCCCGGGTTGGCTCTGCGACTTCTTCCTGCTACCTGCTTGCTGCCCAGAGCTGGCCATGCTGCTGCTGCTCTACCGCTATGCTTTTGCCTCGGACCGTCCTGTCGGCATGCAACGGGACGACTGCTGGATCCTGGTGATGATAATCTCCACTTTACATAATTCTTGTTTATTTCCTATTTTTTCTGTCATCCTCCTTCCCTTCCCCATCACTCTAATTCATAATAGTCACCCTTCTTCCCTTCCCCGTCTCCCTGATTAGGATTTAAGCTGGTCAGACCAACATTTGAACCATTATTTCTTAATCTCGTGCCATGTATACATATATCAGAAAACTCCTCTCCCTCCTATAACTTGGAGTAAGACACTGTTTTAACTTGTAGATGAATGTAAGATACAAAAATAACCAAAGCAACAACAATAACAACAAACACACACACACACACACACACAAAAGAAAAAAAAAAAAAAAGAAAAAAAAAACCAACACAAAATAGAACACATAAACCGTGTCGGAGATTCAGATTTTGACCAGAAGAAAAGGAGCTATAAATTAAGGCACAGAAGGAAGGACAGTAGTTAGATTTATGAGAAATATTCTTAGCTGGTACTTCTAGCGAAAATACCTGAGTAGAAGTGGAAGGCCACTACTTGTGATGGTAGGGAAATGTAAGTAATATTGGAAAAAAATTGAAAATATATTAAACATGCAGAAAGTTTACATTTCATGCTAGTGATATCTTCTATCACTTGGTTTTAGAGGCGGGATATATGTACGTTATTTTTTGATAGACATTGTAAATTAGATGTAATATGAAGGATGTCAATATGTTTTATAAAGTTTAGTGAATTTGAGGAATTCTTAGAGATTACTACTTTTGTTTTTTTTTTTTTTTCAGAGTTTTATGTATTATCTAAGGATTGTTTGTTGGTTCCAACCAGCTGAAAAACAAACAAACAAACAAAATATTTATTTGCATCACTCGTAATTGTTTTAGAACTAAATTCTTTAACAATGGGCCTATTGACAATATTAAGGTTGACATTGCCATCATGTTCTGATTTGAATGACTCAATATTCCAGGGAACTTCTGTTTCATTACTGTGCACTCGTTTGGAAAATTAGAAATAAAAACTCAGGGGGCACTATGCTTTTATAAATTACAAGAAGTATTTATTGGAAATGAAAAACTTAAACAACTTTTTAAAGCAAATAGCATCTATTTCCTTACTGAGTGTAAAATACTGTGTAGCAGATACAATCTATCACGCGAATAAAAAAAAAAAAAAAAGGAAAATTTCAAATATAATTTAAAATAATACAGCATTTATACTCCAAATAAACTTGTATTTGTTGAAAGTAATAAGACCACTGTCTTTCTGAAGTAATCAAATAAATCAAGACTTTCATTTACCATGAAGGAAAATATACAGGCTAGATTCATGAAAGCACTGCCAGCTCATGTTAAATCTTTCATCAATCAAAACTCCCAAATCCTTCTCCTCAGGGCTACTCTCAAGCCATTCTGTGCCCAACCTGTATCTGTGCTTGAGATTGCCCTGACCCAGGTGCAGGACCTTGCACTTGGCCCTGCTGAACTTCATGAGGCTGGCATGGGCCTTGCTTTCAAGCCCGTCCAGATAGATCCCTCTGGATAGTATCCCTTCCCTCCAGGTTGTCAACTGCACCACACAGCTTGATATCATTTGCAGACTTGCTGAAGGTTCACTCGATCCTACTGTCTATGTCACCTACAAAGATGTTGAATAACACTGGTCCTAATACCAGTCTGAGGAATGCCACTCATCACCATTCTCCACTTTGACAATGAGCCATTGACTGCATTTGATGTGTTACAAATAATAACCCTTTAATTATTTTAGCAGATGCAAAAGACAGCTTCTCAGCTGACACTTAAGATTGCACTAAAAGAAATTTACGCGTATTTATGTGTATTACTCTAAAAGATGTTGCTCATGCTTTAGAAAGTGTCTGTTAAAGCATTAATTTTGTCATTTTTCATTCAACCTAGGGTTTTCAAGAATGCAAACAGGTCTGTGTCACTTCAAGAGGCTTGAAAGGTAAAGAATAAGGATGGCATTCTCATTCCTCTTTTCATCCTAGTTCTGTATGAGCGGATTAAAGCTATGTCACATTAGTCATGGAACTAGGATATTGGTATGAGTGGCATTTATGCTACTGTGTAGCATTAGTCATGGGATTCTGTTATCACCGCCAAGTCCGCTATTTCCATTTACTCAGGATTTCAATTCAGTTCTATGTGAGGCTGATTCTTTCCTTCAGAGGGGAATACTGTTAAACTTGGCTCACTTTCTAAAGGAACCTTAGGACATGCGGGTCTGCTCTTATTCATTAAGTAGTTATAGGAATTTCCCATGAAAGGAGCAGAGATAAATGCATGGTGACAGATGATGCAGCCAAAATAAATGTTTCACTATAAAAAAAATTAAATCAATATTTTTATTTAATTATTTATCTGTGTGCAGCCAATAAAATGAGCTGAAACCTCAAAAGGCAAATAGAAAATATTCAATTCTCAGTTTAAGCAGTTACTCCCATGAAAATATAAGGAACTAAAAGTATATGCCAAATTGCCTAACTTTATGCAAACCCAGATTTAGTTTTTTGTAGTTTCAAACCTATTTTCTGTTCATCTCATTAATAAATAACATTATGTACATTTCCCATTTCCTTACAGTTTGGAGGACTTAGGTACAAATTAATACAGATAGAACTGGGTTGCAGAACATCTTTGCCACAGAAAACTTTGATTTCACTCCATCTACAAGCCTTTAGTGTTCACCAGCACCTGAACTGTAAAAGTGTGTTCTTTTTTTCTTTTTACCATTTTCTGGCACATTGGCCATGGTGTTTCCAGGAATCAAGCTGTCTGACAAAAAAAAAAAAAAAAAAAAAAAAAATTAAAAAAAATTGAATTTGAAAAACAGAGGAATTAGGTTCCTGAACTCACATTCAAAATTCCTTGTCACACAGTGTCTAGATTATTTGCTAACCAGAGTATCATAACAGATACTGATTAACAAGGTGGTAGTAAATGTTAATGTTCAACATCTAAATAGGTATCACTTTCTTGTTTTTCTCTCTTTTGTTTCTCTCAACGTGCCTGTCCAGTGCCTGTGCCTTTTTCACTTCACTGTTCTGCCCTTTTGGTGAAAATAAATAATTTTCAGCAGAAAGATCCAAAGTATTGCAAAGTATGATGATCTTAAAGACAGTTTACTACATTTAGTTTAGATTATACTTGAATGTCTACCTTGTAACTACATCTCCTTGAGAAAATTTAAATGAAAAGCTGGTATTAATATTGTATATGTTATGTGGACGTGATCTCCCCCAAGAATTTTCATAAAAGTTTCCCATAATGCACTTGTGCTTTTCTTTTTTCATTGGTTTTTCTTTTGTGGTTTTTTTTTTTTTTCTTTTTTTTTTTCTTTTTCACTGTGTCTGTTGACTTTTTTGCATACACCTAGGGGTAGAGAGGAGAAGCATCACTAATCAATCTATTCTGAATCATATGAATCTGTTAAACTATTATGAGTGCACACAGGCAAAAAATATCTGTTAATGATATCTCTTCCATAGACTTTTAATAGATGCCTGTGAACAGATAGGGAGACAGAGGACGCATATCTATGATTAAAAAATGAGCTTGCTTCCCCAAAATTTTGTTATGAGAAATGATATGAAGGGAGCAGCAAGCAGAAAAGTCATGTGAATAATTCACTGTTGAATTCACTTTACAGGTTTTCTTTAGTGCTTTTTGGCTTTTATGTTATAATTTGAATTTAGTTGCCAAATTTTACTTGTTCAATTTTTTCTCAAGATACTGTACCACATTTCACAGTAGGAGTTTGAAATGCAATTTATGTTACATTGGTTATGATCACTTGTCAGTGTTAATTATAGGCATTCAGAAAATGAGTGAACCAAAGAAACCTTGAAATCTAAGACTCTTGTCAGCACAGATTTAAGAAAATTAATATTTAGGCACAATTGAGGAATTTAAAAGCATTTATTCTCTTTTAAATACACAGAGCACTGAATAATAACTAGATTGCTATATGTTTTCTTGGCTAGGTAATTAGCGATGTTTGCCTATGCTGACATATGACTACTGCATATCCATCTATGTTAGACGTAAAAGCTGGGGTTTGTGTCATCTTGGTTTAGCCCTCCACAGAATCTAAGGAACTAGTCTGAGTTTCTCACTTAAAGCTATCTCCATCATGAATGATGAGAGAAAACAAAAGATTATTTATCCTAAATGTCTTAGACATCTATCTTACCATGAGGTCAAGTGTTCCCTGAAAACTGAAAAATGTTTCCATTAATGAAAGTCTAAATAAAAGCTGCCATTTAAAGGTATGCAATTGAAGTCCAGTTCTGCTCTCCTAGTTCTGTTTCAGGTAACCAACTTAGTATCAAACAGAGCATCAGAATATAAAAAATTAATTGTTTATGAATACTTCAGAGGATTTTAAGCAATGTTTTTACAGTTCTAAGTTTAAGCCTGTCATGGGTTTCACACATCAAAGTTCTTTTGATTTGCTGAAAGACAAGGGAAGTTGTGGAAGAAGTGCTGAAGTAGACACAATCTATTCTGGAAAGAATGTGATGGCTCTGGCACTTCAAATAATAGTCATTAATGTCAGATTTCTTTTACCATAAAAACTAATGATTAATGTTTCTGGAAAAGAAAAGCTTCTTTATGTTTAAAAACAAACAAATGTCTTGAGTAAGCTTTATTTATTTGTTTTGATTGTTTGTATCTTTAATGAAAAATAAACCAAAACATCTAATAAATTTTAAAACATTTTAATACATTTAGTTGATTAGCAGTAACTCATTTATGAGAAAGCAGAATGGTAGTTTCAGAAATGGCATAAAGCTTCAAGAATTCCAAAAGACACCAAATAACTGACCTCCAATAATCTTTTTTTCTTTGACTGTATGCTTGCTGGCAGACTGACTGTGAAAATGTACCGAATTCTGTGGTACTTTTATAAAGACTGCTACAAAGCAAGAAGTTTGTAAAAAGTTGTATCTAGAAAAAAATCAGAAAAGTATGTAGATAAATATTTTTTTCTCTTTTCTTTGGATGTATAATGGAGCAGTTGAAACTTACTTATGTGCATTCCTGTATGTTAAAATAAGTATAAGTAATATAACAAAATGTAAATAGAGAAAAAATTATAATTGGCATTTACATTCAGTACACGTACAGGCATAGTATACAACTATCAAAAACAATGTTTTCCTAATTACCCAGGAGTCCAGAATGGACTTTTTACTTAATTTACTTTAATCATTTTATTTTGTATTTTCTCCGTTGTATATGCAAATGATACACACAATGTCACCTCTGGCATAGCTGTGGGTGAAAGAAAGAAAACTATTGATTGATCTTTAGTCAGAATTGATTCCTTCAACACAGTAGGCTTTAACCTGAGTTTATTCTCAGAAATAAAATTTAAATGCTTATACTCATTTACAGTCTTGATGTTTTCTTATGCAGACTGATACCATAAAAAGCAAGCTGAATCTTTCTAAACATGGTTATACAAGTTATTCTGAAGTGAATGGAGAACCAGGAGCTAGAAGAAAGAAAACATAGATGTGTAGTGAGTATATTTATAGAAAGAAATCTACAGTGATGAAAATAAATATTTTTAAACTGTTACAAGTTAAAAAATTAAAATATGGACATTTTTTTTACCAACATTTGAGATTCAAATTAACAGAAAAGAAAGAATTACATTTATATGATTAATATATTTTTTAAGTTCAGTATCTTCACCTAAGAAGTATATAGATCATTATTTCTAGTATAAAATAAATTACTGAATAGATCAAATAAATAAATAACTCTAAACCTACTTTTTCTTCAGTTTGCATAGCACATAACATTACAGATCTTGAACTTCATTCTGAATATCAACATCATTTAATTTTTTTTCCACCAAATCAGCATATGAAATAGATAGTACAAATCAAGACATGAGACAAAGTCTCATGACTTTTCCTGATAATAAATAAATAAATAAATGAGAATACAATGTTCAATTGATTTTCTTGTGATGCGAATATAATAAATAATATGTGTAGAAACCCATATTCAGATATTATTCCCGTTTGGGGTACATGTGAAAAATTCAGAATGAAATTACATTATGATTTAAATGCTAACTTTGAATTTTCTACAGATTAATTTAATGCCAGCACTCTCTTTTTTCTTTCTGTTATGTTTTGTTTTATTTTTTCCTATGAAAGGTATCTGTTATTTTTGTTCCTTTTATTTTCTTTGTAATGTTAAAAGAATAATTATTATTTTATTCCCCGATGATTAATCTTTATTAATATATTTTAGCAAGGCATATTCCCATATGAAAGGAAGTAACAGGGTACTGACAGAAGTCATACAGAAAAATATTTGTTAAACTTTGATGAAAATCTTTAGATGAATCAAGAATCAAGACTTCTCTAAGATAAAAGTTGAGTCACAACTTTGTTAAATCTACATTACTTCAAAGTGAAGAATCGTAGAAACAATTTTAGGACACTTCTAATTACTTAATGTAATTTTGAGAATATCAGCTGTACTTACCTCAAAAAACTGTGAAATATGTGGCAAAATGAAAATGATACGTATTATTGGAAGTAGAAACTCTGATAATAGAGTACTTGGACTAATAGTAGAAAGAAGGTTGTATAATTCTAGATTGAGTAGGCTGGCACTGCAGGAAACAAGACAATCTAGTATAAGTTGAAGATGATAGCCTACAAAGAGCTCTGCCATTTTACTTAACTACCAAAATTATAATCTACAAGATGCTTTCAGCAGTGCTGAAGACACATCAGGAAAAAAGAATAAAGCAAATTTAATTTATATCAAGCTCTGAAATGATCATGATTTGCACAGCATAGGCTAATCTGGATTATTTTCTATTCATATAAATGAATACAGGTTTGTGTAAATGAGTATAGATGTCTTCTTGCACTTATGTTCTTATGTGCGTGAATATGTCAGTGGGAATTACAATAGGTCAAGTACCATAAATTCAGATCTGAACCATCTTGTACATTGTATCAATAGCCTGTCCATAATAAAGGAGACATAATTTTTGAAAGGTTGCTTTGCTGTGTAAGAATTCACAATTGTATTTGAAGATGATAGTCTTACTGTTTGTTGAATTTAATGATTTCTGTGCAGTTGATAGAATATGTTCCTTGACATAAGTATTTACTTAAAGAAGATTATATCACTCTATAAAACATATTGTATGCTTTCAGAAACGTCTTAAATAAATGTAATAAAGACTGTATTTATCTAGAAAAACATTAAGGTTTAAGTTTATGAAATTTATCCTGAGTCAAATTAAGATGTTTTATACCCTAAAGAATATACAATCGGTATCAAGAGATCCACTTTGGAATGCAAGGTAAGTCTGTTCAGTGTTCTACTGAAGTCCCAGTATGGTAAGTCGCTGATGATGCTATAACTGCGGATAATCTGGAAGCATTCCTAATGCTTGAAACAAATAAAAAATTTCAATAATGGATGTAAAAGCTCTTATGCCATCAGATAGAAATTGAAACATATAGAGAGGAAGGCAAAAGAACTGCAAGTCATTACATTTAAGAATAGTATGAGAATCGTACTAAAATTGGAATTTGTGCACTTTTATCTTAAGACCATTGCAGAAGCCTTGATCCAATGACATTTTTTGATTTAGATAAATGGATGAAACAATTCTAAAAATTCCTCAAAATTTTGATGTAACAATAGAAAGAGAAGTTAATCTTAAATTGAACATTTACAAAACAATAATGCAAATCTTGAACTGTGATGGAAAAATTTTGAAATTACATACCTCTCCTGTAGGAATTCCTATTGGTCATCTCATTTTTGAATCATTAGAAGATGCATATTCCTCCAACAAGAATGCTATAAATATAGAAAGAATATGTAGAATGTGCAAATGGACGAATTTTAAATGAGAAACCAGTAAGAATAATGATCTGTCTTGTATTCGTTTTCTTATTTGTATGGAGTAATGGAGTAATGTGTATTTTTTATTTTTAAGTTTTAAAGCAGAACTATATTAATAGATACATTTAAAATGTTGCAATGATCTTAAATAATGAATTATTACTCTCTGAAAGCCACAAACTTGATTCATCCATATCTGATTTTTTTGAAATTCGTATACTCTTTTCTCCTTTTTTTTTTTTTTTTTAATTTAATAAGCAGGAAAATTATTAAAGCTTTAAAATTGAAGAGCTGCAGGATAATATCATTATTTCATTTAAACATATGGATTACAATAAATTGAAATTTGACTTTCGCTTCCTCTAGTGAAAAAGGTTAACACATTTGTATTGTAAATACAGTGAAATTTATATACAGCAATAGATTTATAGAAATGAACTATTGCCACACATAATGTTTGGAGGAAAGTGGCAAAAATATTCCTTTTTTTACTGTAAAGTCCTATAATTTCTACAGCAGTATGTCAATGAACATGGTAGTTACATAATTACCATTTATTTTGGCGTTCTCTTTTATCACTTGAGCTATATTTTTCTCATTACTCAGTATACATTCTTGTTATGATTTTGCACAGGGTATAAATATATATAACAGCTAAGTTAATATATATAACAGCTATGTTAAGGTAATATGAGATAAAGATTCAAGACAGCCAGCATGACTTCACCAAGGGCAGATCACGCCTGACCAATGTGGTGGCCTTCTATGATGGAGTGATTTTGGTGGACAGGGGATGGGCAGTGGATATCAACTACATGGACTTCTGCAAGGCCTTTGACATAGTTCCTTACCACATCCTTCTCTCTGAATTGGAGAGGTGTGGATTTGAAGGATGGACTGTTCGATGAATCAGGAATTGGCTGGCTGGACATAGTCAAAGGGTTGTGATTAATGGTTCTGTGTCAGAGTGGAGGCAAGTCACAAGCGGTGTCCCTCAGGGGTCGGTCTTGGAACCTGTGTTCTTCAACATCTTCATCAATGACACACAATGGCATCGACTGCACCCTCATCAAGCTTGCAGATGACACCAAGCTGAGTGGTGTAGTCAAGACATTGGAACGAAGGGAAGTGATCCAGAGGGATCTGGACAGGCTGGACAAGTGGACCCAAGAAAACCTAATGAGGCTCAATAAGGCCATGTGTAGGGTGCTGCACTTGGGTCGGGGCAGTACCAGGTACTTATAGAAACTGGGGGAAGATCTCTTTGAGAGCAGCCCTGCAGGAAAGGACTTGGGGGTGCTGGTGGACAAGAATCAGGACATGAGCCATCAGTGTGCATTTGCAGCCCAGAAGGCCAACTGTGTTCTGGGCCGCATTAAAAAAGGGGTGTCCAGCAGGGAGAGGGAGGTGATTGTCCCCCTCTACTCAGCTGTTGTGGGAACCCATCTGGAGTACTGCATCCAGGCCTGGGGACCCCAGTACAGGAAGGATGTGGAGCTCTTAGTGTGAATCCAGAGGAGTGCCACTAAGGTGATCAGAGGGCTGGAACACCTCTCCTATGAGGAAAGATTGAGGGTTATTTAGCTTGGAGAAAAGAAGGCTCCAGGGAGACCTCACTGTGGCCTTCCAGTACTTGAAGGGCGCGTATAAAAAGAGGAGGAGCAGCTGTTTATGAGGGTGGATAGTGATAGGACGACGGGGAACAGTTTTAAACTGAGACGGGAGGTTTAGGTTAGGTATTAGAAGGAAGTTTTCAGACAAGAGGGTGATGACACACTGGAACAGGTTGCCCAAGGAGGTTGTGGATGCCCCATCCCTGAAAGCATTCAAGGCCAGGCTGGATGTGGCTCTGGGCAGCCTGGTCTGGTGGTTGGAGACCCTGTACATAGCAGGGGGGCTGAAACTAGACCACATTGTGGTCTTTTTCAACCCAGACCATTCTATGATTCCTTTTTATTTATTTAATTAATTAATTAAAGAACTTTATTTATTAACGCTGTATGTTCTCTTGTTTATTTCTTTATTTGTTTTTTTTTATATTATTATTTTATTTTTTTCCCAAAGAAGGCACACTGTATGTTATAACATGCTGTCCAACCCAATACTTGCAGATCATACGATTTTTTAAAAAGTGTAATTCTATGATATGGTTATACCTGTATCACTAGAATAGTCTATATTAAATTCTGTACTCAATCCAACATATCATATTCAGAAAAATGTATGTATCTCCAAGCTACCTGATTTATGGATTTGGCAGTATCAATTTTCAATGCTCTTCTAAACTTTGTTACAATGAACATGATATTTGTAATGCAAGAAACTCTTTTTTTTTCTTTTTTCTTAAGTAATTCTATTATGTTTGAAAAGTTCTTTTGTTTTTTTTTATTTGATATGACCATTTTATATTTACAGTCCAAATTTTGATTTGCGTCTTACCGCTTCCTCACTTACAGATTTAACAAATCTAGTAAACAATTACAGAGCACATTTAAAGAAAATATTTGTCAGGTTTTATAGATTGGCAGCAACATCTATGCTCATTCCTAGATTCCCTGATATGATAGATCTGATACTTTGAAACTACTTTGAGCACTTCAAACAATCAGTAAATATTTTTTGTTTAGCTTTCCTAAGTTTCTACATGCACCTACACTGGCTTTACCTTGTACCAAGTTATAGATTCACTCCTCTGTCAGAGTGACTTTTTTCTATATGGTTTCAGAAACAATAGAAATTTTTTTCTTCAAAAAATATTTTAGCCTGATATATGGATAAAAACTACATGGTGTTGTATTGAAATGGTGCTGAACTATAACTCTGTGCATCCAAGGGATATGCTGTTCTGGCAGTTGTTGAAAACTGTGTAACAAATGTGGCTTTTTTACATTTTCTCTCATCTTTGCCTACTTATTGCTGCAGAAATTAGAAAGTCAATAATGAATGAGGAAGAAGATTGTAGGAACAGAAAAGCTGTTGTGGCTACATCAAAATGTCAGATGGGCATTACTCATTTATAAATAACCATAGATGTAAAAGTCCTCACAAAGAACTTTTTACTCATGGGTGGTCAAGTGAACCTGTGTATATTACCTTAATCCAAAGCATTGTTAGTCTTCATTTACATATTCATACTGAAGCTACAGTAAGTTTGAATCTTTATATAACAGTGCACATTAGAACATTCCTCACTGCTCTGTTTAGCAGTGGCTGTGTTTTAAACATCTGAAAGTCTAGGTTTCAAGGTAGTTAGGACAGCTTTTTTGCACAAAGTAAACATCAGCAGATTTGTTGCTGAAAACAGTCTACACAAGACTAGAGAAGTTGATTAGGTCAGCTTCAAACCTCTCCGAAATATTTTGATTCATTTTTTCTGTGAATTGATTAATGTCAGTGTTTGTAGTTCTTGGATAATGTCCCATTAGATACCTGGTTTCTGACTTAAAGATCTTTAGATCTTTAGTGTGAATATATGTGGGTTTTTTTGTTTGTTTATTTTTCTTCTTTTCCTGAGAAGCTGCAAAAACTTGTTACAACCTTATAGTTACAAGTTTGAGAAATTTATATCAATTTTTTAACCTTTTCCTTCCTCAGTTCCTGGATTTATGGAATTGTGTGTTTTGAAAGTAAAAGAGAACAGTGTTTCAAGACTGTTTGCACTAGATTGATTGTATTTGCTAACTACCTTCTCTAAAGAGTGCTATCCTGGCTTTTCGAACTAAAGAACTTGAATTCAGTGGTGAATGCTGAAGATAAATATTGCTCACTTATTATCTTGGACATGAAGAAATTCACATTCAGATACAAGCACCTGAAAGCAGCCTCAGAGAAAATGTCAGCACAACCTGTGTAGATTTAATTTTATCCTATAATAGATTTTAGATTAAAAATATAATTTATGTATGGTGTTAGAAAAATATCTCTGGTAGTCCAGGGCATAAATAGACTGAAATACTTTTCTAGATATGGGATAAAAATATAAGCCATTTATCATGCTCGGTGTTCTTCAACTGTGCATAAATTATATTAGATAATATTTTTCTGATTACATCTCTATGATGAAATGAATAATGGTGGAAAAACTTTCTGTAAAGTTGTTGTAATGGGTCTCTGTAGGACTGTTTGCAGTTTGATTATGTATTTTATATTTCTTTGGGAACTGGGAAGAACTGAACTGTCATCTGAACTATCAGAGAATTTTCTTCATTATATTGGTGTTATAATGACTGTCTGTTCAGCATTTCAGACTTGTCATTTTAATATCTAGAAACCAGTTGAGGAGGATGGCTTTCCAGAAAATATGAGGCAGGCAAAATCAAATCTCTCATATGGCCAAGATTTTTGCTGGGGAAATGAAAAGATGTTAGCTGTTTATCTAGCTAAAACAGCTGTTTATCTAGCTAAAAACAGCTGTTTAGCTGGTTTTATAAGTCATTAGTGTTTTCTAATGACTTATGATTACAGAAGTATTTCTGTTATATACCCCGTTGTGCTATGATCTGTTTAGAATCCAGCTGTAAAAAAAAAAAGAAAAGAAAAAAGTGATCATTGTATCTGCCATGAAAGACCTTCAAAGCCTCTTTAAGTGCAACCTGTTCCTCTAAAAGATATTTTAAAACATAAAAAAACTTTTTGTATGTTTTTGAAATCATAACTTAGCTTTTGTCTTACACATAATTTCTTCAGAAAGAAATGATGCAGATGTACACACACAGAGCTATTAGGACATTCTTAGAAAAAGAAGAAAGAAAATGGCTCTGATGCTAGCTAAGAAGAAAAGTAAATTCTACTTCACCTGCTGTAGCTTTTAGACCTGGCTTAAGTGTCTTGGAGGTCAGGAAAACTAAATAGCAAGAGTTTAGCTTGAGTTGCCACCAAATATATTTTTTTTAATCTCCTGTCACCATAGAATATTCTCTCCTGTTATTCAATAAAACAAACAAACAAAAAAAAAGTAGGTTGTCTAAAACACTAATGGTCTGTATTTTCAAGATAATTGGCGTTATAACACTCATGTTTATTAGTCATTATTTTGTCCTCTGCATTTTAGTTGCACAAAACTGTTATTAATATTACAGTAAAAACATGCCATTTAAAATCATTAAAGACTACCATTTATCAGTGATGACTTCACCTGTTTATACTAAATGATGAAGATAGGAAAGAGTATTTCAAATGAACATCAGAAATCTGTTATAAACCTTTAAATTGTTATACAGCTTTTATCACATTGATGGATTAAGACCATTAAATATCTTCAGTAATGTTGAACAGATGATGTTCCAAAAGAAGTATTTTTCTTATAAACAAATATTTCCTTTCCTTTTAGAAGTAGAAGTAATTTCTTCATTTTTCAACTTCATTTGCAGACAATCATTTATGGCACGCTAGCGTTATTTTAAAGATTGAGCACCCCAAACAGATGGAAATAAACATCAAAAGGATTACTTTAATATAGAGATGTTTGAGTTAGCCTTGCCTTTTGAGGCAGAAACTTAAATATAAAAGCTATCAATATTACACATCAAATTTGGATTAAATCTTAGTTATATTTCAATTTTACAGTTAGCATCACTTTGAAACTGGAAAGGGGAAAATCATGCGATCTGCAAGTTCAGAAGACTTATGGCTGTGCTGTAGTGAACACAATGTGTCTTTAAAATCAGACTGTATTTTCAGTGAAGCATTAAAATAACTAAAGAAAATCTTTGATACAACTTTCTGGCATATAATCATGAGGTAATTTTTTACATTCTCTGACCTGGTCTCAGTCATAGTAGTGGTGCCACTCACATTTGACACCTAAGTAGAAAATTCAGACAATGAATTATAATCTAAATCTTACCATGCTTATTTGCATAAACCTATTTCCTTAGCAATTTCACAGTCATAAGTCTTAGGCTGTTACCATTTCATTTGCTATTGTTATCTTACTCAGTTATAATACCATTTTCTTTGTAAAATTAATCACAGAATCATAAAAAAACCAAAGTTGGAAAGGACCTCTGGGAGTCATTGGGTCTAACATCTGTGTTCAAGCAGGGCCCCCCATAATAAGTTGTCCAAGTCAATATTCAAGTGACTTTTTGAAGATTTCAAGGAATTAGACTTCGCAGTCTCTCTGTATAACCGACGCCAGTGTTCTGTTATCTAAAGAGTAAAGAGTTGTTTTCTGATTGCCTGATTTTCAGAGGAAATCTCTTGTATTTCAGTTTGAACTCATTGCCTCTTCTACAGTTACTGTGCACCACAAAAAAAGAGTCTTTCTCTGTCTTTTTTCACTGTTCCTCAGAGACATTGATGAGATATCCCTGAGTCTTCTCCAAGTTAAACAGTCTAATTTCTCAGACATCCTTGTAGTGGAGATGTTTCAGACCCTTCAACATAGTCTTGGTCTTTTGCCGAACTCTGCAGTATTTCACATATTTCTGTTACTAAGGAACTCAGAAGAAGCCTCAATATTTCAGATTTCCCCCCACCATTGGTCAGCAATGTCAAGTAAAAACTCACAAGACTTCTTAGATACATATGGCTTAACCAAATTTCACTTTATCGTGGAGGACTGACTGTAGTCCACTGATCCCTTTGGTCACTTGTAAGTTCTCTCACCCTCAGCCCTGGCATGATTTCAAGCTCTCAGATGCCAGAGGCCCATTTTTGTCTGACCCACCATCACCTTTGTCTTGACATCTCCACTTTACCTGGGAAAGTGTAATGTTGTAATCAGATACAGACAGAGGGATCAGTGGCTACAGAGCAGCTCAGCAGAAAGGTATCTACAGGTCCTAGTTGTCAGCAGGCTAAAATGAGCCACCTGGAAGCCTAACCTGAAAGCCTAAGGAGAAAACGACACTTTAAAATGCATTAAAGAGCACGGCTAGCTGGTCAGAAGAAGTGATTCTCCTATTATATTTAGCCTTTGTAGGGCTTCAGCTTAAATATTGTGCACATCTCTCTAGAGTGTAAGAAGGATATTAAAAAAAAACAACTTGAAATCCTTCAGGGAAGACCAATAAAGATGATAAAAGAGCTGGAAGGCATGTTCTATGAGGAGAGGCTGAGGACACTTTGACAAAAGAGGCTGAGATATGAGACCTCTTTGCTCCGCAACTTCTTAAAATTGCAGAAGAGATATAGTTCCCTTCTTCCTGGTAACTGTTGATAGAACCTGGGCAAATGACACAACGTTGCAGTAGGGGAGGTTAGATTGAACATTAGAAAAGTTGCCTTTACTAGGAGAATGCTCAAACACTGGAATAGAGTTTCTAGCAAGGTGTTTGATGCTTGTTCCCGTTAGTGTTCAAGAGACATTTGGACAATGCCCTCAGTAATATGCTTTTACTTTTGGTCAGCCCTGAAGAGATGTAAAGTCTAGTTAGTTCCTTAGATGTTCCTTCCAACTGAACTATTCTTTATTTAATATCTATTTCCAACTTCCTATTCTGCACTGCAGAATATACTTCATGATTCAACAATGGATACTAATTTAAATGTTTACCACAATGTCAGCCATGGCAGGTTGAAATGCTGAATGACATTTACAGTCATAGATGTACTCAGAACTCAATTTCCTTGACATATCTGACCTCTTTTTACCCCATTTTGCATGAAATCTACCTCCTGAAGAAAATCAGCTTTGAAAAGTATTTCATTTCTAGTTGGCTGTAGCTTAGGTTTAGGTATATAAAAGCTACATCTACTTATCAAATTATGTCTAATGGCATTATGATAGGGTTAGGGGAGTATGGTTAGATCGTGGTTGGACTTGATGATCTTTAAGGTTTTTTTCAACCTAGTGATTCTAGATTCTATGATTGTGATCACATCTTGCATGGTCAAAAAGACAATAAAGCAGGGAGGGTAAGCAGATCACTCCTTCTTCAAATTCAGTAACGAAGTTTATCAGGCTTCTAAAGTAGCTGTCTCTTCCCTGTCTAGTACAGGAACTTGGATAATATTAAATTAAATTATTAAATGGGTGAAATTAATGTAAGGATTAGTGATCAAAGCATACTTCCTCAGTATGTTTGCTTTCCAAAGGCAACATGGTTCATACATAACAATAATGTAACATAATGTATACTAGCCAAAAAACAAAAACAAAACAACAAAAAAACACAAACAAACAAAAAAAACCCACAGAAACAAGAAAGCAAACAAACAAAAAAAAACCAACAAAACAACTTTTTGATTAGATGGTACAAACCAAGAGAAGTAAGACATTAAAACAAAACTTATGGCTTTCATACACCTTCAGATTTCTTTTAGATATCTCTAAAGCATTAAACATGGTGATAGTGGATAGTACAGTCTTTTCTAAACATCACTTATGCTCTTTAGCAACTGTTTGATGGAGGTGGACGGTTAACTCTTTTCCACTTATTCATCAAGTTCCTTCAGTTTTTGAATTTTGGTTTTCATATGGGGATATATTTTGTTACTGCATACAAATTAAAATACGAATACTCATATTATGTGAAATTTTATCATAACTGCCATACTTCATAAATTCTATAACTTACATATACAAAGACAATTGAAGTGCTGTATTTTCAATAACTTGTTTGATTGCATTCTTCAGAAAGCCAACATGCACACTTCTTTTGGAGAAAACTCATATTATGTGATCCTACCATTTCAGTATATTCTTCACTTTTCAAGGAAAACACAGTTTAATTGAGAGTGTGGTAAAAAAAAAAAAAAAAGATTTAAAAAGGACTAATGAAGCTGAAGCACTTCAGTTGTATGAAAGAGGCTGTTTTTTTTTTTTTCTGGCTGGAGCTTATATTTTTTGTGTTCAAGTTAGACTCTGAATTTTTTACTCAAGGTAACAAAGATTCAAGTTCATTTGATAAAATAGGAAATGAATCATAGCATCTACGTCACAAATAAATAAATAAATAAATAAATAAATAAAAACTAATTCTTATTTCCTCTTGAAGTTCCACTTAACAGGAGCATTATTACAACCTAATCCCTGTTCAAACAACAAGAAAGGCTGAAATTTCTGCAATAGTTCGCAGTATTGAGGGGTATTAGATAATTTTACTGAAATAGAATGCTACAATGGATTTAACATTCATAGTAGTGTTTTATTCTACTTTCAGACAATGCATTTCATAGAAGGCTATTTTACTTCTCAGTCTTATTCTGCTCTCTGACAGAAAGTAATTTGTCATACCGATTAATAAAATCTACACAAAACATAACTGTATCACCTCTTATAGAAGTTTTGTATGAAAACCATAACAGAAAAAGAAAAATAAATGATTATTCAATTCCAGTGTGTTTTGCTGAATAGACTACAGTCTTTCTTGATACATAAATTCTGAAACCACTCACTGTGAAAATGACATTCATTTTAGTTTCTTCTTTTTTCCTTAGTCTTTTTGCTGAAATAAATGATGAAAACATTTACTCAAATTTTGAGAGAAATATGCATAATCTTGCATGGAAAGAAAAATACAACATTTTAAAATAAAATTACTTGATTATGAGTTGCAAATATATTTGCAGTGAAAGTAATAAAGAAAATGTATATCTACTCTGGGAAGCAAATTTAATTGAACAAAATTCCTCCATCATAGCTTTGAATTCTTGTCAGTTTCACATTACTGACCTTCCCGAAACAGAGGGTTGAAGAGATGTGTTCAGTATTACTATGCAGATTTTATCGGTATTCTGAGAATAGTCAAATTTGGACATTTGTTATGTTCAGTAAATTTGTGTTGATTACAATAATGTGCATAGCTGTTGACCTAAGAATCAGATCTAAAGATACTACCATGAATCAGAGACCAGCAAAATAGATTAGAAGTGAGTAAAGCAGAGTTGACTGTGAAAGAAGGTGATCTGAAAGAGTGAGAAATAGGAAAATTTTTCTCTTATAGATCGTGAAATGTTCTGGAGTTTTAAAAAATTAATGTAAAATCCATAACAAAAATAGAAGAATTTCCCTGAGGAAAGGAACCCAAGATAAAAGAGAGAGAGGAATAGCAAAAGAAGGGAGGAAGGGAGGGAGGGAGGGAGGGGGAAAGGAGGGAAGGGAGGAAGGGAAGGAGGGAGAAAGGAAGGAAGGGAGGAAGGGAGGGAGGAAAGGAGGGAGGGAGGGAAGAAGCATCAGCATAGATAGTGTGACATAATTTTTTGAGTTTAAAAGTCACTAATGAGTGAAGGGAACTTCAGTTATTAAAAATATATTTATTTTAAACCTCTGTTTATGTTTCATTCAAAAAGTTTTAGGTACTATGATGAGTGAATATGAGAAATATCAAGAATTTACCAGATGTCTGTTAATTGAGACTCTAGTTGTGTAGCTGAAACGTGATGAATACAGCTTTCACTTCTGAGAAATGTCTTAATCTACTGGGGCTGTATATTAAGTAAAAATATTTTACATGGAAAATATTGACTAATGAATTATATAAAAAATATTTATATTTACTGGGAAATATTTATGTGGTCACACTTGGAGAACTTTTTAACCAAATAAGAAAGACAAAAGAACTCTTCAGGTATCATTAATAACAGCAGTGTTTTCTTTAATCTCTACTTAAGTACTCTCACATGTTTAGCATAAGTTGGTAGGTTTAATTTAATAATGTTTAAAATTTTGAGTGGTGACTGATTTGTACAAATAAAGTAAAATGTTTCAATTTAATTTAAAAGAGAAATTCATCTGTTATTAGCTGAACACAAAACTAGAGAAATATTTCAGACAGATTGAAGGAAAAAAAAAGTTTAAATCCTACTTTAAAACTCTTCTGGAATTTTCAGCAATGGAGAAAGATAATTAAAATATGCTGAAGAGCAACAATCTCTCTAAAAACAAAAACAAAAACAAACAACAACAACAACAACAAAACTAGTTATGGCACTGAGCTAATGAAAAGATGAGAAAAGATCATTTTAAATAAAACCATGCATAAAAAAAGGATGTTTTTGTTCTGCCAGAGGTTGTGGAAAAGAACATTAAAACATCTCCTTGAGCTAAACAATACAATTTCTTTGTCCTGCAATCCTTGATTTAATGGCACTCTTTACAGCACATGTAACTGACATGCACAAACAAAAAAAAGCACAGGAAACCAGTACAAACTTATACTACAAAATCAAAAGTAGCTTTGAAGTACACAACTTCACATGGACAAAATAAGTCATGACTAGATGAAGCTGTAGTACAAAGGGTAGATTTTATTTTATTTTTTCTTGAAAAGATTTTAACAGGTTGTTAAAATGCTGTTATCACTGAAAATATTTATAGCACCAATGCTTCTAATCTTCAACTGCAACAGAAGTAAGAGTCAGATTTTCTCATTCATTCTCCCCAGAAATACAAGATTAGTTGGTCTCTTCCTTGCTTGAATGATTCTACGTTCTGTTCTGCTGAATAAGCTGTTGAATGAATGGAAATATCCCATGGATCACAATTGTTCTGCCGGTTGCAGATGGACTATACTCACTATACATAATTTCCTCATTTATAATAAAAAGTTAGTAAGACAGATTTCTTCTGTTAAAATATGTCTAAGCAACTGAGTTGTATTCATAGGAGCATTGTTTAAGGTCAGCTTGACTATATTGCATTTGCCACTAAAATTTCAAAACTGTTTTCCAATCTCAGACTCTAAAGTTGATAGGACATAATTATTCCTGTGACCTTAATATATTGATTAGGTGGCTTTAATCTGATTTTTTTTTTTTTTGTCTCTGTAACAGACTAAATCATAATATCATAATCATAATGTATGAATCCCTTTGGATTTGAAAGTCTCTGGGTGAGAAAAAAAAAAACAAAACACAACTAATTTGGCTCATTGATCCCTAAAGAACTGTTCCAGAGATTTCCCTAATTGTACATTTAGACTTCTGAACATCTGAAATAACAGTTTAGAGTTCAAGCATCCAGCTGGCTACCTTTTCTGTGTTCAATAAGAAGCTTAAAAGCAGAAATAGCTGTTTATGATTCTACACTGGAATATTATTTATTCTTGTAACATATTCACTAAGGTTTTTCCTTTGTTCATGTTCTTCAGTAATTTTAGTGTATGCTATGACCTGGAAAGTTGTTGCATAAAAGTCTAGCTAAGCTCTGATGGGTGAATTATTGTGCTAAAAATTTTAAAGACCACTCACATTTAATTTCTCAACTTCCATCTCTTGTTCTAAATGATGCTTTCATTTATAGTCCAAATTTAGTTATTTTGATATCTTATGAAATATTGGAAAATATTCAAGTGAGAGTCTACAAAATGATTTGGCATGCAACTAGAGATTTCAGAGCACACCAAAACACACAACTGCCTGTTCTCTGCCCTTTGCTTAGCGTCTGTCTTTACCAAACAACTTCATTTGTTGGATTTCTCTGAATAGGTTTAAAATTTCCTGGTTTTCAAGACCACTATGAATACCTCAATCATAGTAGCTGTACACTGGTTGTCTTGTTTAAGCTTTATTGTGGCTCATATTTATACTTCATTTTGAATAAGATATTCCTTTGCTCCTGAAAGACCACCTCTGTTACAGTGTTTATGGAATGCATTCACAGTATTGAGTTTCCTACTTTTAGATCTTGCTATTCTTTTGAACATGATTGACTGTGGAAGAAACAGTTATGATACTGTTTCTTTAAATAGTCTTACAGTAAAGTATGGTACACTAGGTAAAATACATTTTGGAAAAAAGCTAAAACCTCTGGATTCTCAATGGTGTGTATCAATCTCAAAATATAGAATACCAATTACATAAATATAAAGATCTCTGAGAATAAGACTGTGATGACTTGTAAAGCATGACTGAAAGAAGAGATTAGAAGAAATAGTTTTCAGAAGAAAATTTCCTTTCAATTTTTCCTTTGAATTTAGGAACTCTCTATGATGTTTGCTTCAAGAAACAATTTGAAAATTATGAACATAAGATCCAGTCAAAATATAGTGATCTGAATTTTATGTGAATGGAAATCAAGAAAATGTTGATTCATTGTGACTTGCTTATATGGTCTGATATGAAAATATCATTCATGAATGAAAATTCATCTCCTGTGTTGCTACTGAAAAATGTACTGGATAAATTGGACTTACAAAGTGCTGAATGTGTAATCAAATGAAAGTGTAGTATTGTATACTACAAGCTGCACAGACTTCAAGACATTTGATTAGTTAACAGAATTCTAAATTTTAAAATGAATAAATTAGAAGTTTTTTCGAATCTATTACAGACTCCTAAAGCATGTACTCATATATTTTCCTTTTTTGTGACTCATAATGTCTTCTGCCCATATTCTTTGTAGAAGTACTACTTGTAAAAATATAGAGCCCATGTAACAAGCCTTCTCTTCAAAAGTCATAGTACAAAGCAGTATTATTTAATCTGATTAAAGAGATTTGCAACACTTCTAAAACACTGAAGTGTTTTAGAACACCAAACAACTTAACTACATGGAAACATCTATAGTGTCTTTCCTCAGAAGGGCAGAGAAGAGGGGGAGAAGTACCTTCCTTGATCTGCTGGCCACCTGACATTTAATGCATCCGGGATATCATTTTGATATCACTGTTTGAATATTTTCTATTGAAATTGCACTAAGAATTTTTCCTTGTTTTGGATTTCCTTTGCTGGTATTGAGCAGAATTGATAATGCCATTGTTCTTTATTTAAATATAAGGGCCAAAGGAGACTATTTCAGTGAACAGGTACTGAGTGTCCTTGGAGGATGAAATGAATGATCACATTCCTGTAATTTAATAATGTTGATACAAATTAAATATCTGTTCACTTCAGAAATCTGGCAATTCATACCACAGCAACATTAAATGCCTAATTCTACTTCTGTCTATTTCCTGATTGAGGACTGGATACCTGAATTTTCAGATTTTAAGTCCAACTTCTGCTGTGAATGTTGAAAATATAACTTGCTATTTAATGTCATCCAATTTCGGTTATACATACCTTATAGGTAGCCAAAATTACATATCTGAAGTAGTGTGAGCAGTATTTATCACACACTTTCCTGATAGCACCATGCTTCTGGGACTCTGCAAGAAGGCATTGTCTTCCAGTTTCACAAATCTCAACAGTCAGTTTTTTTTCTTTGAAGTGTTGAGTCTATACATGTTTTTAGAAAGGGCATTGCTTTTGGTTGAAGCAAAGATGAATCTAAAGAATTCATCATTTCACTTTGTCCTTTGGGTTCTTTTGGAAGGACACTTTGAGGGTTGTAGATTCACTTCGGTGAGCCTTCATCTAATATCTCTGTGAAAATTATTTCACATTGTTCCACTACACCATTTATGTAACTTCTAGACTGATTTTCTAATTCTGGATCAGCCTGTCCAGCAATGAGGCAACAAGGTCTGCATCTTTTATTTCTGTCATTAGTTACTCTCAGTGTTGGAATGTTCTTGCTGTTGCAAATATAAATGTGTCCAGTTGCAGCTTCCAGCATTTTTCTTAGATTTTTCCCTCCATTAGAAAGCTCATTTCTCTCCATACGGTGAAAATGCTAATTGGGATGACTCAGTGAGAGTATGGTGGAGCAGTTCATGGGGCAGTTTGTACAGGAGGGTGTACAGGAGGGGAATTGTCACCATGGTTTTTAACAGCAATTTTAACCTGCATCTGAAGAGCTTCACCATGGTATGTGCCTGGCAGAATACCAGGCTTTGCATCCCATGTGACATCTCCAACATGAAGCAGTGTGGCCACCTAGACAGATCTGAAAAGAAACATACAGCTATCCAGGTCTCAGGCTGCAGTGTGCTCAAGTTTTCATTCAGTGAAGAATATGGGCCTAGGCTGAAGAACAACTCAACCTGGTGGCAGAGCTCCATGAGGAGGTAAGCAGGGTGAGGAGCATCATGGAGTTGGGGAAGTAAAAATTTTTCAATCACATCAAAATTCATTATTATGAGAACTACAAATATGTAGGTCAATCTGAAAGTACTATCTTTTATTTATTTCCATGGAAACCACAACAGATACAAAGAGCATAGTAACATTATTTGAATATTGGCATCAGTGTTCAACTTAATTTGTCATAGCATCAACATCCTACTTTGAAGTCATGGGACAACATAATAAAATATGAGGCATTACTTTTGGAGCAGACCTTGTATAAATATATATACATTCATATACTTTTGCATACATATACATACATTCACATGAACAATATCATTTTGCTACTCACTCATTCTCCAGAATTTCACCTGGTCTGAATTCCTACTGAAAGACCATATTCTGAATCAATTGCTACTTAATCTTCTTTAACACGTGAAGTAAAACAAAGAAACATATCTTGTAGCCCAAGGTTACAATTTTTGCCATTATAATTAATAAAAAAAGTATTTACAAATAAAGCAATCTTCACTTTGTTTCAAACATATTTACTGTTTCCAGTACCCATTAATTAGGTTGATTCAACAAACTATATGCTATTATCAGTATACCTGAATTCTAATAAGCAATATTCTTAAAAATATAGAAGTCAAGAGAAAAAAATCATCTGGTTTCTGTGATATGTGCTGTTTTCTACTGCTATTAATAAATGTATTGTTTACAATAGGAAATTATATCTCTTGTTTGAAACTGACATATATCTTGCACTTAAATACAGTTCTACACTGAGCGACAAAACATTGGAAACAAAGAAAGGAATTAAAATATTATGTTTCCTTCTGACAGACATAATTTTTTTTTTGCCATAAAAACAGTGGTTAGGCATTAATTTTCCCACTAATTAAATCAAAAGGTGTAATTTCATAATTAAGTATATGTCAGGTGTATCAAGTATCAAATCCTAAGCCTTCAGTCAGAATTGTTTCAGGTTCACTACTCACAGACCAGGAGTGATGGTGATTAAACCATGCATATGAGTAATTATATAGAAAGTAAATGAATGTGAATGATTTACGTAAAAATTTAGGCACCTATTATATAATTGCTGAAGTGATTACATAATTTATTCCTGCAGACTGTTTAGACTACAGCAGTTTTTTTGAAAAATATATTTTCAAATACATACACTGATTTTTCTCTGCTTGAGGATCTGAGAGAGATTCTGATTGGTCTTAAAGGCTTAGAGGTCAAATATAGACCTGCATATGTCAGAAACCTATTAACTATGATACAGAAGTTAGATATCCCGTGTTATGAATCTGGGATTATTTTTAGCTCATTTTTCAGTGAGCTACAGAGAGGTTTTTTTTAAAAGAGGTTTTTTTTTTAGAAAAAAAAAAAAAAAAGTTCTTCAGGGGGAATAGATCTCCGAGCAGGAGGTAAAGTGAGTAGAAAATGAAGTAAAATCATTCCAATCCAACGAAAAGGGACAAGAAAAAACATGGCTTCATTTCAAATACATCATGTAATATTTTTAGCAGCATTTCAAACAAGTACTGAGGTAACTAAACTTTTACTGTTTAGATGTCTATCCCTGAAAATACGTCCTTCAATATGTCTTTGCATGAGCCTCTTAAATATGGGACATTTTATAATGATTTTTAATAATTTTTATTGTCTGTAATATTTAAACTATTATTTCCTACCTTAGACTCTCTGAGATGAAAAAAGGCACTCCACAGACATCTCCCATCTGATTATCTCAGATGTTCCATTTGAATGGTCGTTCCCTCACCCTATTCTCATGGTCTGATACACATACAACTGAACTCTACACCAAACTCCAAACAACATCAGTTTCAAAGTATTCCTTTAGAGAAAAACAAAAAAGTGCTTATAGGATTAAAAAAAAAAAAAAAAAAGGGGGAAAACAAAAGGATGTCAAGCTCTTTCATTCAATGTTAAGGACAAAGTGGTTTTACATTCTTCTTTGAATGGTCACAGAGATTCACAGTATAAGATGAACCGAACTAAATTTTCCAGTGGTTTTGCTGCCCAACTAAGTTTCCCACCAGCCTGGCAGGAGTTTGGTCACTCAAGACTCAATGCTCTGATGAAAATTATAGTGTTGTTAAAAATACACTTTGAAATCACTCACATTTGAATGTTTCTTTATAGGTTTTGATAGAAGCTTAAGATTAATGAAAAGATGATGAAGATTAATAAATTAATAAACAAACAAACAAACCCAGTTCAGTCTAGACTCTACAGATGATGGTTCCCAGGTAGGTAAAGATGTCTCCCAGTAACATTTCCTGACTGCTTGGAAAGCCTTCTGCTTGGAAAGCCTTATGCTTGCACTTTACATTAGCTCCTTATGGTCCCCTGTTCAGCCCAACAGCCCTTTTGATAGACACAGGCACTTGTAAAAGGACCTTGCATATCTATAAGGATTTCTGAATATAGACATTGAAAATAGTGATATATGCAAATCACAAACAAACTGAAAACATGGGTACCAAACCAAGCACACACACTGAAATGCTGTGATTTCTTCAGTCTCTTCAGATTCTATCTCAAAGTTTAGTTCTATCTGGGACTCCCTGTGACATTTATGACAGAAACTAGAGAATGAAGTAGAGCAGCTTAATCAAACTCCTTGTATCTTTTATTCTGGAAACACTCTAGCTGCAACTCGGTCCCAAGCTGCATTAAATGTGGAATTCACATCAAAGAGCTTAATACCCTAGATTTGCAGCAGCCAGGAAGTTACTGTGTACTGAAATGCAAATATAGTGCAAATCTATGAAGTAAAGAAATATGAAGTCTAAGATAAAATAGTTCAGTTCAACATGTGAGGGTCTAAATTAATCTCCTTTCCTCTGCTGCAGAACATACAGGAGAAGCTGTGAGAGAAAGCTATGAGGGGAGGAGTTAAAACACTGGATATCTTATTTTCATAGGAAGCCTGGCTTCACAGCTTTTCTAGTGCCCTCTTTTTCTGCTTAACTTTGGCCCTTGAATGAAGTCAGTAAATCATTTTTTTTCTTAAATACATAAATGTTTCAGAAAACACTTCCATTTTTTCAACGAAAATTCAGTGCTATTCTTGTGCAGTTTGTTGCCATGCTTGAAAAAGAAAAAAGAAAGAAAGAAAAAAAGTTATTTATTCTGGGGGAGAAAAAAAAAAAATTAAGTAATGCTGATCCACAGTTCTTTTTTCTTTTTTATCTTTTTCCTTTTTTTTTTTTTTTCCCCACGCTTTTCTATATAAAAAAGAAGGGATTTTATTTTTGAAGAATTTCCAACAGCATAATTTCATTTTGTTTATGATGTCAGAGTTCTTCCAACATAACTCCCTCCATCTACTGTTTTCCATTTGTTTTTTATTTTGTTTCGTATTTTTTGTTATAGGGGAAAGAAAAAAAATCTAATTATAATAAATTATATGAATAGCAAGCTGCTTAAAAATGTAAACTACTTTTACTAATAATGACTTATAGCATTGATATCAGCTCTAGTTCTGTTGTTGCACATTAAGAAGGCACATGTTTGTTTATAATTGATTACTTCTCTTTTACCTATATTTACCTGTCAAAGGAGTCTTTTTATTTCCTTCTGCTTCACAAAGTTTCAGTAAGTGTCTCTGTGTTGTATGGATAATCTACTTTAGATTCTAATGTACTTTAAAATTCCAGCAGTGGAAATGATACCTGATTCAAAATTTTAATTCTTTGAATTAACACTGTTATATACTTTCTTACCCATTCTACTTCAGAACTGCACAAAATGGAAATAAGTACTCTCCAACTGCAAAGAAAAGAGTTGATGAATAGTTAGGAAACTTGTGTCTTTAAACCTTTAATAAATTTATCTGCTCTAAATCTGAAAAATATTAGATGCCTGATGGTAAAATTGGATCAGCATTTGAGCTGTTACAGAGAGAGGTTCCTCATATATTAAAGGGTCTTTTAAAAGTGTATATTTCATTTATTGTTTTTGTTCTGTTGTGGGTGAAACATTCCTAATTCAAAAATGATAGATTTAATTCATTACCAGTTAATGTGCATTTCTGATTACTAATTCAGATACTGAAAAAGAAAAAAATTAAAGAACCATTTAGTGAAGCACTTTTCCTCCCACATATTCATTCTCAGCTTAGGAAAGTAGAGCCTCCCTTCCAGCTGGGTTTCAAATCTCCTTGTTTTCACCGTGTCTTAAAAGTGTCAAGCCAGTCTCTTTGGTAAAATGACATAAGTGCAAGAGTCTGGAACCTGTGCAAAATAGTTTATTTCTGCTATTCCTTGCCTCTCGTGTTTTCCTCTTCTGTTCCTGTCTTCTTTCCCATTCAATTCTGCCAGCTCATGGGTCATCTACACGATTCGGTCTTTTGCCCTGACATGAGTCCCTTAATTTTAGTCTCAGGATCACAGAATTGTAGGTGTTGGGAGGGACCTCAAGGGTCCAACTCACCTGCCAAAGCATGTACCCTACTGTTGGTCACGCAGGTAGGTGTCCAGCCAGGTCTTCAATATCTCCATAGAAGTAGACTCTGTAACCTCTCCGGGCAACCTGTTTCAGTGTTCTGTCACCCTTACCATAAGGAAGTTCTTCTGCATGTTAGTTTAGAACTTCGTATGTTCAAGTTTTAATCCCTCTGAATCATGTCTCTTTCAGTACAGACTACCTCCTTCTAGGAGTCTCCATCCATGTTCCACACAGTGTCTTCTCATAGATCTCCAGAAACATCTCTGCTCCACATTTCTGAAGCATATTTTCTTGTTTTTTCTCATTGCCATATTTCTTGTACTGTACAGCAGCTGCTTTTGTCTTGTAACTTCCTTAGCATAGGCTGTACAAATGGACTTTGATCAACTTATGGTCCCCTGCTGGCCTTATGTATTCATAACCCTAAAATTCGTAATTAAAAACTAAGTGTGCTGACATTGGGTATCCTCAAAGACGTCCTCTTCAGGGAAGAGCAGCTACATTTTATTTTATCATCTTATTTTTTTTATTATTATTTTTATTTTTATCTTTTTCTGCCTTGTATCAGAGCAGAAGTAAGTAAGCTGCAAGGAAAATGTTCGTATTACCAGGATAAGTTGCCTCCATAATGTTTTCTTTAAAAAAAAAAACAACATAATTTAGCACTATGACAGTTATGTTTGAGTTTGAGTACAGTCAATCTGATAGATCAGTTTGCTTAAGTCAGAAACTCATTTCAGCATGAGACTTCCAGGTGTGCCTGCAGTTTTGTTAGTAGATCTTTGACAAGACCATTGATCTGATTCATTAAGCAGAAGTTATCTTCAGCAGCACTGGATATGGCTGTTCTTTATATAACATCATTTACATCTGTTCTTTTTAGTCTGCAATAAGATCCAGGAGAGGAGTGTTAATTAATCTGAATCACTGTACAAATATATTATCCATTTCATTAAGTTTGACCTTCCGGAAGTTATTTTCATAGAATCATAGTACGGTTTGGATTGGAAAAGACCTTTAAGATCATCTAGTTCCAAACCCCTGCTATAATCAGGAACATCCTCCACTAGACCAGGGTGCTCAAAGCCCCATCCAGCCTGGCCTCAAATGCTTCCACGGAGAGGGCACCCACAACCTTGCTGGCAACATGTTCCAGGATCTCATCACCCTCACAGAAAAGAATTAATTCCTATTTTCTAGTCTAAACTTACCCTCTGTTAGTTTAAAACTATTTCCCCTCATCCTTATAAAAAGTTCCTCCCCAGCTTTCCAGTAGCCCCCCTTCAGGTACTGGAAGGCCCCAAAAATGTTCCCCTAGAACCTTCTCCAGGCTGAAAAGCCTGTCCTTGTAGATGGGGGTGCTCCAATCCTCTGACCATCTTCATGGCCATCCTCTGGATCTATTCCAACTACTCCATGTTCTTCTTATGTTGGGGGCACAAGAACTGGACACAGTACTCCTACTACGGTCTCATGAGAGCAGAATAGAGGGGCAGAATCACTTCCCTCAACCTGCAGGTCATGCTCCTCTTGATGCAATTCAGGATACAGTTGGCCTTCTGGGCTGCAAGCAGAATTGTGTATTTCATATGCCATCTCTAGAAATTGAAGAAATGAAAGAAAACGTAATTCACACTCCAAGTTCAAAATAAGGCAAATAAAAATTTTGACGTGAAAAATCTTTGAGTTCAAAAACTTGTAAACAATATCAGAACATTCCATAAACTGCATATTCCTTGAGGGGTACTACTTAAATTACTTCCAAATCTTACTGAAATCTTCAGCAATTACTTTTTGTACCACAAAAGTTACAATAAATCAAGTATATAATACACATTTTTTAGCTTACTATTATACATTTTAACTATTCCTTAGATGTTTACTCCTGAAATGGTGATTGAAAAAAGATACCTTTTTTCATATATTTAATAATTTAACTTACTAATCAAAAATAAAAATGAAAATAGAAATATAAAAAAGAAGAAGTGGATGTTAAAAGTTGATATTTAAAAACAAAAAATATGTTTTGAAGCTACATAATTCAGATTACTTATCATTGAAAAAATACTTTCTAAAATAAAAAAAAAAATAATTCAAAATTATTTTTCATATTCTACTGGTATTATTCTTTGTCATGGTTTCATGATCTTTGGTTATCAGTATTCCACATCATAACATCATGTAACTTTAATATGTTTTACGAAGAAGATTCCAGTCAAAAGGATAGTGCTGAAATTTCAGATTGTTTATTTTACCTGTGTCCAGCCATGCTGATACTTTTTTCCTTTGTAAAACCAGTGATTCTGAATCAGGTACGGATAGTGTGTGTGAGCACCTGTGCATTCTTAAGTGGTGCCTTTAGACTAAACTAACAAACCTCTTAAATAACAAAGATATATATCAGTAATAGGGGTTTTCTTAGGTTAGTTAGCCTTTCTAAAAAGATATTATCTAAATGTAGGACGTGATAGTCAGAATGAGTTTTTGTTGACTCTAGTACCTAAGTTGATGTAATATATTGGGTAATAGGGAGAACGCATTATGTCACACAGGTACATTCTTAGGGGCAAAATTCTGTACTTAAACATCTATGTCTATAAATATCTATACCTCAAAATTGAAAAGTATTTTCAAATACAAATATGTTGTCAAATGCTCCACCAAAATCAAATATTGAGAAGAGAAAGTGTTGGTCTACTTCCTTTCAGATGATTAATGTAAGCTGATACCAAAAAAAAGCAAACAAAACATTGTTTCTCGAAGGAGGGATAGTCATTTGTTTTATATTTTTCTAATATTTTTCTAATAAAATAATACTAAACTGTTTTTGCGCAGTTAAAGTCCACTTTATACAGACTGAAGAAAGAGATGAAACTATGCAAGAAATAAACAGTTTTGATTCTACTTAAAAACTTTCTGTTAAAAAATATAGTGAGACAAACATTCTTAATTCTTATTCTTATTTTTATGTTTATTTTTATTTTTTATTTTATTTTATTTTATTATTTTTTTTTTTTTCCTCAGAATGTAACTGTCCACTTAATATTTTAAAGACTTATTATTAGTGATGGGTCACTGCTTTTACTTGGCATTCTGCCAGTTTGGGGGATACATGCTTTCAGTCACTCTTCCTAATCATCTCTCCAGCCCCTCCAGTGTTTCATCACTAACTTAGCCATCTGTTACCACTGGATGAAAAATCCCAGAGTGGTTAATTTTCTAGTCTAATCACTATTTGAAAAAGAAAGCAAAACCAAAACAATGAAAAAGTAAAACCATCAAAAAAGTATCTCCTGTTCTACTGTAAGAAAGATAACGCAGTTAGTTATTCCTATCCAAATATGCCAAAGCTGATTTTTTTCTGTACATTAAAATGATGAATTCCATATATTGAATGATATATTCAAAATATTACTTACTTAGGATTTGTAAGAGACTGCATAGGGAAAAATGCAACATTCTTGTAATTTTTCTTATAAGCTACAATACTGTTTGCTGACATAAAATACTTAGGTTGACTATACATATTTTAATCTACCAGCAATAATAAGTTTTATGAGAGTCTTGAATCCAATATTACAGTCTTTTATTTTTAAGCAATTCTATAGGGATTTGCAAGGAAAATTTATTTATTTATTTATTTATTTATTTATTTTGGTACATTTATCCCAAAGTATTTAAATTAGATATTGAAACAGTGTATATATAAAAATGGAAGAACTGCGGCATATGTGAAAACTTGCTATGGCTTTGGATTTTAGATTCTTGGGAAGAACCAGTTAAAAGATAAATCTGTTCTGGATGTTTTGTTTAAGCTACCAATTAGGGCACTGATTTGTGTTAGATGAAGACATGATTTTGCACAGTAGGAGCTGTCCCATAGGAAATGCACTGAGCCCATCTGTTCAGCGACCAGCCATCAGCAAAATGGAAAAAACTTTTGGTTTAACAACTTTCAACTGACCTGAATTGGATTCAAATGAATAATGCATGAGGAAATGTTAGGGACACCAGCGAAAAAGTACCACAAAATATTCTCTGCAATTCTGAGGAATTGATTGCCTCAGTTGTATGCATTCTTCCTCCTTCACATTTGAAAAAAATGTTTATCACTCTCTTTTTTTTTTTGTGAATTTATTTTTCTGCTTTTCATACCAAAACTTACATTTCTGTGTCAGAGAAAACGGACGTAAACCACTGTTTGTATTGTTCTTCTATTTTTCTTAGGACTTTGTTTCTGAAAATATTTTAATCGTTCTTCTGGGGGAAGGGATATGAATATATTAGAAGTTCTTACATGAGCTTGGGAGGGTACGCATATAGGTCTGCAAAACCAGAACTCACATACAAACAGTATGCCTACAAAAGGAAATTGGTAAAGAAAATATAAGGACTAGGAAGACTAGATGTATTTATGTATGTATACACTGGGGCATATTGTCGGTAAACTATGTACAAAAATATGCAATGTTGAGACTTCCCTAGTTTCATTCATTGTCCTTAGAATAATGCATCTTATGGAAGGCTAGCAGTAAACCTAAATTTTACATGTAACTGTATTATTATATTGTTACTACATGGATCACATCACTGTGAAGGAGTATACAGATTTTATAGGACAGATTTTATGAGACAGTATTACTGTGAAATCTTAAACCCTGAAACATTTGAAAAAGGGAAAAAGGTGACAAGGAGAAAAAAGGGTGTTGTTGTTTTTTTGTTGTTGTTGTTTGTTTGTTTGTTTGTTTTTTAATTAGGGCTTGACCCTAATAAAATATAAAAATCAGATTTGAGCTGAGCAGGCAATGTCAGTTTTATATGCTTACCTCTAAGTTTAGCTTACAAGACCTAGAAGTGACAAAATGCACAACTTTAGAAAGAAAATATGGGGTAATGGTGCATTTTCCTCTTTTTTAGTTCTATGTTTTTAAATCATTACTGCACATTTAAATTTAAAAATATATTGAGAAAATACATTCAAGAATAATATCAAGAACACAAATTATTCTTTTTCTAGCATCAGAATATCCATACTTGATCCACTGCAAGTATGTCATAAGGTTGCAGATTTCTATCTTCTTCTGGTTTATTGTTAGTAATAAAGGGGTTTTTCAGAAATAAATTGATATATGCATTAGTAAGCCAACATCTTTTTCTTCCTAACAGAGATTTCAAGTAAAAACCTTACAATTATTTATTTATTTATTTATTTACTTACTTACTTACTTACTTACTTACTTATTTATTTATTTAAATAGGGGAAAATAGCAAAATGTGGATGTCAAGGTATAAAACTTCTCATAAAAATAGCAAGCATTCTGGAATAGTTGCTAAGCAGATAGCTATTAGGGAAACAAACAACACATCATGAATAAAACCCTGATGTCCTTTACATCAGTGTTTTGTATGCTTTTTTTCTCTTAAATATGCAACACCATATAATTTGTTTTATCATTTATATGATTTATATTTTATCTGTGTTTCAAGAGGATTCCTCAATTTCAGCAAATGAGTATATGGCAGAAATACCGATATTCTAGGTAAGATGAAATCTTGTCATCAGTGGTAACTGTCTTTAAGTCATAGAGAGCTTACACATACTTTTCAAGAGCAGGAAGCATCTGTGAGATTCATAATGATATAACTGGAAGGTTACAAAGGAAATTGTGTATTTGCTAAATTTCAGGAAAAGTACTGGAGGCAGCATCTCATTTGGAAGCTTTTGTTAAAAGATGTGTCTGTCAGAATTTTTCTGCTGTCATGCAAGTGGACATTGAATATTTCCATATTATAGACCAGCAGTTGTGTTAAAATTCCTTAGAGATTTTTCTTAATAGAAGTCATGAAAATTAAAAGTTATAGTTTTAATTTTCTTTTTCTTTCTTTCACAGGAAAAAATAATATCATCAGATGTAGATGGACTTAATTGTTTTGAAAGTGATGTACTCGTAGTAGGAGATAAAAGTAGTGATGCATTTTTTATCTGGTCCTCTTTAGTCTTTTTTTCTCACAAAATATGAAAGAACATATAAATGTGTTGAATCTGAATTTTGTTTCTAAAATTGATTAATATTAAAGTATTATTTCTTCCACCAATTAATTCTGGCCTAGTAATAACAAACAACTTTTTTATAATGAAATATATGTGATATAACTACTTAAATTTCTGTCAAGATAAATGTAGTTCTACTTTGACCCTGTTAGTGATTTTTATAAAAGTAACATCTTTCTATATTGATATCACAATTATTAAAAAAAAAAAAAGACAAAACCAACCCTGAAAGTTACTACAATTACCTCTTTCGTCTATAAGATTATTGAATACTGTGGTCTATCGTTTCTGATAAATGTATTTACAAACCCTATGGTTTGTAACACAAATATTACAGTTTTTCAAATATTAAGTTCAAAAGTAGGATGAGATAAAAGGCAGGTATTTCAGTAAGTTAATTACTGGGTGACTATACTGAAAAAAGAAATTTTCCTTCTTTTCCTGTTTGATGTAACTGCCTAATACGTTAACTATATATGTAATAAATAATACTGTATAAAATAAATATAAACTCAAACAATACTTCCTGAACTGTGGTTTCTTTTTTCAATATTTAAATGTTACATTTAAATATTTAAGCATTTAAATGTCTACATTGCACATTACAGTCTATTTAAAACTTCAAATTTGAAAACAATTAATTTAACCTGTTTTGGTCAGATTGATCAGTTTGCCTGATCTGACTTTTTACTGTCACTAGAAGACATACACATTTTGAAATACTAACATTTTATCTGGGAAAGTTATTTGTTTGTTTATTTATTTATTTATATTATTTATATTATTTTGTAGAACAGTTAGGGAGAACCTTAGTACATGCAGTTTCATGTGGTTATCTTTACAAAAGTTCTTATCTTCATGTGGATCTTCTTTTTGTTGAAATTCTCATCTCTCTTTCAGCATACTGTAGTAAAAGTTTATATAATATAACATACGAGTTATTTCAAGCATTAATTCTATGAAACTATAAGGTGCTTTTCTTCACTAAAAATGAAAGTATTATGCAGATTATTTTATATATTCTTTCATTACTGTGCTTCAGAACACTTCCAGAAACTCACCTACAGAAAAATATCATTTGATCAGAATACTACAAATCAGTACATTAAAAGAATACAAGCCACATACAGTTTCAGAACGATCTAGTTGTTTCTGAACTATCTATTGATAATGGAAATTGACATCAACTTAGTGATGTTATACTGATTCTTCCGAATTGGGAAAAATTGTTTGAATATCAAAATAATTTACCAGAATTACCGATTTTTCTTTTCCTTATGTGAAAGCTGAAGATAATAACAGTAAATGAATTGGACATTCAATCTTGCACAGCAGTTCTCTTTTCGTAACAATTTTTAATGCAATTTATTGTCTTAAAACTCAGGAATTTGACTGTTTTTGGTGGCTTTTATTTATTTACTTATTTTAATAACTTTATTTGCATTGGGATTGATTTACACAATTTTGTATTAACATGTTTACGAGTGCATGCTCTTGTATTTCAAGTAGTATTATCACGTATCACCAATGTGAATATGCAAGCTGCTTTTATTAAATATAAACAAGAATTTTGTCACTTTAAAATGTGCTAAAGCAGTTGTTTTTTTAGTGTCTTAGTATGTATTCTGTTGGACTGAAATTGTCCATATTCAGTCTAGTGTTCTAGTGTTCTTCCTCCACAGATCATAATGGAGATAAACAGAAATTATTTACTTACCTTTTTGTTTCATTAAAATTCAATCCACACTCTCAGCATGAATATTTAAATTTCTCCTTTTAGCATGGTAATTTAAAAGTAATTAAACATTGCATATAATTGACTAACATCTCTGAAAAATACTTTGAAGATCAGTTTTTATACTCACTTATAAACAGATGTGACTGTAAAGACAGTGAACTTTTTAGTGCTGATTGTAACGGAGTCATAGATTCTTTGATTTTGTGAAACTCCATCACTCAAGTTTTAATTAAGAATGGTAAAACTTGATTGTACTGCAGATGTCCAGTCAAACTTTAACTTACATGCACACGTGCATGTGCTTAGAGAAACCTAGATATTTCACAGAGACCATTTTCAGTGCATGTTTATGGATGCTTTTGTTTTCACATGGTCTTCTCTCCCAAACAAGACTGAATTAAGATTTCAGAAAAGAATTAGCATAAGTTGTCACATGGGATAGAAATCCATGCAAGTAAAAAAAAATCTAAGTCTCACTTCCTAAGATAAGAGATTCTTTTCCTGTCTGTGTTGTACATATGAAAGAAGCATGATTCTCAGATCAGAGGTATGAACCTTGTAATGTCATGCAAAATATGTATGCTCTTGTTTTCAGATCACATAATGGAGTGCAAGAAAGTATAGCAATTCCACCACAAGAAAACAGTGATAAAAATAAATAGTCAGACAAATCTGTATTTATAAGGGCAGGTAGCAACAGGATGAGGGGAAGTTGTTTTAAACTGGAGGAGGGTATATTTAGATTAGATATTAGGAAGATATTCTTTAATGTGAGGATGGTGAAGACATGGGAACAGGTTGCCCGGTGAGGTTGTGAATGCCCTCTCCCTGGAAGCATTCAAGACCAGGCTGGATGGGGCTGTGAGCAATACGGTCTAGAAGTGTATGTGCCTATCGCAGAGGTTTGGAACTAGGTGATATTAAAGGTCCCTTTTAAAGCAAAAGATTCTATGATTCTATGATGATTTTATGATATTCCTCCAAAATTGTTGACCCCTACAGTTTCTTTCTGATTCCTACTGTATGCATCAAGGAAGAATGGGGAAACTATGGCTCTGTGTTTGCTTGGAGTGTCTGAATTTCAAACACTACAGTAACCCAATGGGAAGCAAAGGACAAAGTCAAGTTCAAACAGCTTAAATTTCATAGAATCATATTATCATTAAGGCTGGAAAAGACCTCTAAGCTCATCTAGTCCAATCTTCCGATTACCACCAATGTTGCTCATGAAATTTTATATATGAAGGATCCAGGTGCCATTTAATTTGATTTTTTTTTCTTTCTATAGATTGTTATGATACACATTTTTCAGTAAGCAACTCACTACATATATTATCTAAGCATTGCTATTTTCACTGTATCTATGATTGTCTTTTCTCTCTCCTTTCTTCTGAATAACTGCATTCCTATTTATCTTTGCAATGGAACGGTGAAAGGGATGGGAAGTAAAAATGTAGCTCTTAGACTCCTTGCAAAGTACACTGTGAACAGTTAGAAACTAGTTCTCGCCTGTATACCTAAATGAACAAACATCCTACTTAATCAGAATTATAAAATAATTATCTTGAGTTTTTATAATAAATACATACTGTCATTCTAGATAAAGGCAGGGCATCTATGTCAAATATGCTGTGTAAATATACTAAAAAATATATAGTGTAGTAGTTATAGGATTCACCTATTTAGTTATCAGGGCTTTTTTTGTTTTCTTTTTTGTTTGTTTGTTTGTTTGTTTTGTTTTGTTTTGTTTCCAGAAGGAATGCATTTGAAGCTACCACTGAATTTATCCAATTGAAGAAATAGCAATATAAAATAACAGTCATTTTTCTGCGCATTTCTAATTTGTATTTTTTTTTCCTATTTTTTCTCAAAAAAAAAAATCAATGAAAAATGAAATTCATGTATATTTCCAAACTGTAAATAGGACTTACAAAGCTCACCTTTATCACTTTTTTTCTTCTACACTTTGTCACTGAAAGTCCTCATAAGTTTGGATCTTATATAAATTCTTTAATCACTAATTTTAATTTAATTTGCATTGATAAGAGCAAAATGTCACTGTAAGCTGAGAGTATTTTGACATGCTCCAGAAAATGAGGTTTTGATTCTTTTCAGAAGAAGCAGTTGTTTTCTGATGTCTTATCATTCAGCATAACTTGTCAGGTTTACCTTTTACTCTCATCTACAATTTGCGCTGGGTAGGCAGTTTGATGAAGATTTTAGATGACTTTAGCTCTTATTGTCAGTGACATTAATGTTTTCAGTATCAACAGAAGCCATTGGTGAAGCCAGTATAAGTTATAAATGTCTTCCATCTTGCCCAAATCACATGATTTACTGTGGCCCATCTCTAAAATTAAGTTTTTGTCTCTATATTCTGTGTTGTTTTTTCTTTTATTTTTTTTCTTTTGTTTTGTATTTGTTTATGTATTCTCTTTT
>JAPSGF010000250.1:28008-89199 GCA_035772895.1 Perdix hodgsoniae | reverse complement strand
AATATACAATATACAATATAAAATATACAATATACAATATACAATATATAATAAATTTTTTAGAAAGGTCCAGTTATAAAGCCCACAAATTCCTTCAGCACTCTGAGGTGAATCCCATTGGGTTCCATGTGCTTATTAAGAGATATAAAGGCCAAAAAACAAGGACATTTTTTCCCAAGTAATAAACAACCATTTTATCTAAAATGCTCTGTAGGACCATTAAGCCCATTTAATAATCAATGGCTAGGAATTAGCCTGCTCTACTGCCATTATAAAATGAAAGTAAAAACATCTTTGTAGTACATACAGAGGAGAAAATACTCAGTGTAGTCTGAGTAGTCTGACTTTCAGTGTCCTGAAATATTCTTAAGAATTCACTTCATTAGAAAACACATTTCAAGAATATAATATAAATAAATAAACAAATAAATAAGGATGTGAGTATCTTTGTTAATTTTATACTTATTTTATTTATACTTTGGAGGAAAACTCTACCACTAAATAATGTCTGAGCATATTCTATATATTTAATATGTTCTTCTAAGGTTTGTCTTTCTATCATACTTATGTAACAAACTGTATCCACTTGTGATATGGATCTAATCACCAGTCCTGATTTTGACAGATGATAATGAGATATTTTTACACAGCATAGTTTGTTATTCACTAGCTCAGAGGACAATTTTTTTTTTTTTTTCCCTTATAATGAATACATTCTTTGACATGTCTGACTATATGATATCAGTTGAAAATTTTTTGGTGAAAATATGATTCCTTCATAACAAATCCACCACTGATAGCTTTGGCAAATAAATAAATAGATACAGCAGTGGCATATCTCTCAGTTTTATCTTCTAATGAGAGTATAAAAATAGGACTGAAAAACTGAAGCATCATAAATATGCTTTGCCTATGCTTGTCATTGTCATCTTAGGTAACTTCAAAGAAAACATAAGTTTCCCAGGAAGAAATCATTATAATAGTCATACAAAAAGAGATTATTTTGATGATAATAAAAAAGTGAAACAGTAATTGTCAGAGAACTAAACAGGATAAGTACTGGAGGGGATTATTCACTGGCTATGTATATCTTTTGGAGGTGAGTGGATTCTTTTACCATAGAGAACATCATTTGCAAAAAGGAGACTTTTTAGGTGGAACTAAGGGTGAATTCTATAAACATGCCAGAGGTATATATTAGTGGCATGGAAGTAGAGGCTGAACCTTCTTGTCATTACTCTGTTACATTCTGCTGCCATGCAACAGATGGCAGCAGTGGCATTCTGACAAAATGGCATCTGATATGGAAGTTTGTATGAAGCAAAGGCGTGCCATTTAATTCCTCTATGTGGAAAAAGTGGCACTCATTGACGTCCTTCAATGCTTGCTAAGTGTTTATGGAGATCAAACAGTGGCTGTTAGCACAGTGGAGTGGTGCACCTTCGCAGGAGCAGCCCAGGCCAGAGATGCAGTTCTGCAGAGCAGCCTGAAATGAAGCAAGCTGGGGGAAATACTGCCTGTGGAGACCTGTGTGAAGCAATTCCTGGAGGGTGGGCCTCGTAGTGTGGATCTGTGTTGGAGCAGCTCTTGGAGAGCTGCAGTCTGCAGTAAGTTCATGTGGGATCATGCTGGGGGATGGATAGCATCCTGTGGGAGGAACCTCATGTGGAGCACGGACAGAGAGAGACCATGGAAGAGGGACAGAGGTGAAGCATTATGAGCTTATGGGCTGACCACAACCCATCATTTCTTGTTCCTCTGCACTGCCTGAGGGGAGAAGGGTTGATAAGGGAAAAGTGTCATTAATTTGTTTTTAGTTCTCAATACTATAAATTGTTAGTAATAATCAATACATTGCATTAATCTTTTATGCTTTATCTGTTTTGGCTGTGACAGTAAATGGTGAGAGATGTCCTTGTTCTTACTTCAGATGATTTTTATCGTATTTTCTCCCCTGTTCTTTTAAGGAGGAGAACTAAGAGAGTGGCATGGTGTAGCTTAGCAGCTGCCACTACAATCAGCCTGGTGTTCAAAAAGAATAAGTGAAGTTGCTGATATCTGCATTTCTCTCTAAATTATTCCTCGTTTTGTATGGCTCTTCCAGTCCAGAATAACAACACAGAACCTCAGGAAACTTCAGGAAAATTCTTCTGAAAAGAACAGATAGGCTGCTGATTCGTATTTCATATCTGCTTTCTGTTTGACTTAGCCACTTGCTATATGATATTTTATAAATCCTGTTTAATTAAAAGAAACTGCAGAACTCTGGTTTTATTTGCTGTTTACAGCTATTATTAGCAAATACTCAGACAAATTCAAGACAATATAAAGGCCCAAAGCAACTTCATAATGTCTTAGTCATTATGAAACTTTTTTGAATAAATATGATTCATGTTTTATTGATGATTAATGAGAATTCTTTACAAGTATTCATTTAAAACAGCCAGACTGTATTTAGGAAATGAAAAGAAGGAAAGGAAAATTCCACCTTCTTTTCTGGAATGGAATATTCTACACCATTTCAGAAGGAATACAGTTTTGCTCACTTTGCACAGACAATTTCTAGCTTTTTCATTTATAACTGTATGCCAGAAGGACAGTCCCTTTTATGAAGAACAAAATAAAATACACATTCTTGACAGTAAAAAAAAAAAAAAAAAAAAAAAAAAACTAAAAGGAACATTATTGTCTTCTTTCTTCCAAATATTCAAAATATTTTTTTCTGACGGATTTGTAAATAAAAGATAAGAAAAAATAGAGCTTAGCTCCTTCTTTTAAAACTCTTAGGAATAGTGAACAACATAGAAGTAGAACAGTAAAATAGAAGATTCTTCAAGAGATCACTGTCTCATGATTATTTTTTGAGATTTTTTAACCCAAACTGCATGCATTTCTAAATAGACACCTTAGGGAGGCACTCCAGCATCCTGAGTTTCAAGGAAAGTTTGGGGAGATTTCTCCAGAATGGTACCTTGATGATTTTAGAGCTAGAAAAAAACTCGTGTTAGGTCTTTTTTGTTGATTTATTGATCCCTCCCTGTCACATCATTTCATACCCTCTCTCCGGTGACTCCAATTACTATTCAGCCACTCACAGGGCTGTCAGTCTCTCTACTGTATCATTCTTAGAGCCCTCTTTATGAGTCCAGCCATGCTATTGGAAAAACTATTTTGTCCAACTATGTGAGGTTCTATCTCCTCATACAGAGGCTGATCTGCAAACAGGGCCCAATAGTCATAGAATCCAAACTGTTCTTATCAACAAGAGTTCTCAAGCTATCCTACTAGTGTCATACTTACATACATGTTTTAGATTTACCAGGAGAGTATAACACCAACCGGGCCTTCATGCCCTTGACTATTACTTCCAGAGCCTTATAGTCACTTAGATACTGTTAGGTTTTCCCTGGCAGTATCATTAATAAGCCCATGAAATAAAAGTAGGGAGTAGCAGTGACAAGGATGAGCTCTAGCACCCCATAAACAACACCCTGGGTTTAAGTCCCCAGCAGGCCGCATTCTCTTGCTTGTAGGTCAGGTCTTTACCAGAGTCGTCTTCTTTATTCTGTGATCAGATATATCTTCTAGCAGGGGTCTGGACTGAATGGAGCAGGCAAGGAAAAAATGTCAGCTTGCAGATCTTGAGAAACCAAATAAGTGTGTGACAAAATATGGCTGAGTTGCCCTGATGGAGCAATGAATCACTGATGTAAGTACAGTAGTAGATAGAAGTGTTATCTACAAGAACACATACTACCTTGAGCATATAAATAATTTTAATAATTATGGACTCTTTCCTTCATGGCACTAAAAGACAGTGAAAATAATGCTTAATTATGTGAAAAACCTTAACTGTTGTGTCTTGTGTTCCCCCTTAAATTCTCTAATTTTCAAGAAAAAGATACAATCAAGAGTAAAAAATTGGGCTACTTTCTAAGTAACATGCAGGTCTAATCTAGTAAACAAATATATATATATATATATATATATATTCTTTTCTGCTAAATTCTAAGTCCTACTCCATAATTTGAATTTAAATGGTTAGGGTCTTAAATGGTAATGTGTACAGCACTATCTTTGCAACCAAATTGAGCTGTACTTCCTGAAGTGAAAAACAAGCTCTAAATCCCTGTTTCTATATGCCTGTGTATAGGTAAAAATATTTATAAATTTTCTGTTCTTTTGCATTGATACTTGTAAGATAGATAGGTCTTTGTTTGCTAAGGGTTCCTAGCATTTTTGCTTCACCTGAAACCATGGTCCTTTTTTTTTCTTTTTTTTTGGAACTGATTATCATTTCTATGGCAACCAATTGTAATATCAAAATGGAGTATTCTGCCTTCAGATAGGGAATAGGCAGCATGATGTGATTAATCCTTACAGTGCAAGGCTATTCTGAAAACTCTATAAAAATAGCATTGTCACATTCAATAACGTTTCCCCCCCCCATAATTTCTCAATCAAATTCATTCGGGTTACTATTGAAATGGCTTTTCTGACTGCCAGCCCTTTAAGTTAGGACTGGGATTTGGAAGATTATTTGTCTTCTATCTGACTCATGGATCATCAATAATAAAGGTTTTTGCAGGTCGAGTATTGCCTTCAGATTCACTTGTGCAACTCCATTACTTTCAGTCAGATTGCATAAATGTAACTGAAGGCAAAACACCAAAACCTGTGGAACCAAAAAACAGTCCTGAAAGCAGAACTTTTAGTTAACAATTGCATTGATTATACTCAGGCCAGAGAATTATGCATGACTTTCTCCCAGACCTATATGGCTTTTGTTGGCTTAAAATTGATTTCTTCTTATTACACTTTCCTTTTGACAAGTTCAACCATACACAAAAAACAGGACCAAGTTACAGATTGTTTTCATGAAGTGATTTTGATTTTGAGAGTACATAATTAATAAAGGTGAAGTACTGTTTAAAAGCTATGGTTTGTATCATTTTTTTCTTACTTAATATTTTTGAAAACAAGCTTCCTATTGTCTTCTCTGCGCTGTCTGCAGCTGCATACTGCCACAACTGGTTTTCTAGAAACTTCAGTGATTCTTAATTCTACTGAAGCTCTCCATTAAGTACAAGATGTTAAGGTCCTGAGGGCACTGACAGTTTGCTTCCCTTGCCCAGTCCCTTCCTCCATGGCTACTGCGCCTAACTCAGGACAATGTGTTATCCTCTGGGGCCATCAACTCCTACCCAGTGGGGCTGCTGCAAGACTTGTCTCCTGCTCCATATAGCCTGGTCCTTCTCAGGTTGGCTGGCCTAATAGCAGGTCTGTGTCCTAGCCTAGTATCTTCCTGACCTCATTACCATGATGTGACTGATTCCTGGGCTGGGGCTACCTTGGTGCCCACCAACTTCCCTGCTCCTGTAAGGAGTTTAGACTGGTTCTGGATGCCCACCCCATTCTAGGGTTCCATCCACAGAGTGCCTCCAGCTAAAGCAATTCCTTTGACATGAATTAATGTCATTGCTGTACTTACACTATGTCTTTTTTTTTTTTTTAAATCAAGATTTTTTTTTTGATTAGTGCAATTGCAATTCAGTAATCATGCTGTTGATTTTACATGCCTTGTCCAAAGTTGCTTTAAATTCTTGTGACAAAGGAAATAAAATACTATAGGCAGCAGAATGAGCCCTAGTACAAATGGAAAACTAGCCTAGATGGTTTTCATTTCCTTGAAAATAGCATTGACTTGGTACTTGAATGCAGAGAGAATTTGTGGTTGGCCTACACTTACAACTTACAGGCAATCCTACTAATCAACAGTAGGTGTTTTGCTGATTTTCTTCTGACAAAATATTGTACATGTTAGTGCATTCAGTAGTCCTTGGCATTCAACAAAAACTCACCAAATGACCCCACATTCCCTGATCTAGATTAAAGTTTTTCTTCAGTTTGTACATGCACTGAGTAAAGTAAAAAGGGCTGTTTTTCTACTCATATTCCAAATGTACAACTCTAGCATAGTTGTGTACTACATAATATTTTATAGATATGTTGGGTTCAGTTTTTTTGTTGTTGTTTTTTTTTTTAATATTAAATTACCTATACTACATAAAGGAGTGTTTGGAATCATAGAATCATAGATCCATAGAGTATCCTAAATTGAAAGGGACCCACACAAGTCATTGTGTCTGACTCCTGTCTTTACACAGAACCACACAAAAATTAGATCACATGCCTGAGAGCTTTATCCAGACACTTCTTCCTTTTGTTCAGTGTGATACCTGTAAACACTACAGGCTTGGGGCAGAGTGGCTGATAGTCCACTTGGAAGAAATGTGGGTGTTGGTTGATGCTCAGCTAAACATAAGCCAGCAGTCTGCTCTGGTACCCAAGAAGGCCAATGGCATCCTGGCTTGCAACAGAAATAGTGTTGCAAGCAGGAGCAGGGAGGTGATCGTCCCTCTGTACTAAGTTCTGATGAGGCCACACCTCAGCTGCTGTGTTCAGTTTTGGGCCCTCACTACAAGAAGGAAATTGAGGCCCTGAAGCATGCTCACAATAGGACAATAAAGCTGGTGAGGGGATTGGAGCACAAGTCTTATGAGGAGTGACTGAGGGAACAGGGATTGTTTAGTCTGGAGAAGAGGAGGTTTGAGAGAGACCTTATTGCCATCTACAACTAGCTGAAAAGAGGTTGTGGCAAGGTGGGGATAGATCTCTTTTCTATGTAATCAGTGCTAGGACTAGAAGGAATGGCCTCAGGTTGGAACAGGGAAGGTTCAATTTGGATATTAGGAAAAAAAAATATTGTCTGAAAGAGTGCTTTGGTTCTGGAATGGGCTGTCCAGGGAGGTGGTTGAGTCACCATCCATGGAGGTGTTCAAGAAAAGTGTAGATGTGTTACTAAGGAACATGTTTAAGTGTGGAAATGTTGGTGATATGTGGACGGTTGGACTAGATGATCTTAGAGGTCTTTTGCAATCTTAATGATTCTATGATTCAAATGATGATGCTGTCCATGACATTCTCTAGCTTAAGACAAATAAGCTATTATTCTCCTAATATACGTCTTTTAAAATGACAGACCACTCTTGCATCCTCAAAGTTGAATTAAAAAAAAAAAAAATCTATGATTTTATTGAATTTCTCTTTCAACAGCACGTCAATATGTCCTTCTAAGCTGAGCACCAGAGAAGAATAGGCAGTCTTATTAAGATAACAGACACCAAACATTTTTCTTACTCGATTTTTGTTATAACCATACAGGAGATACAAAACCCCTGTGTTTTATAATTGATGAAGATTTTCATCATCTTCCACATAAGCCTAGTAAATACTGAATTGCCTAGAGTGCTGTTTGTTTGTTTTTCCTGTATCTTCTTGTTTCAGACAGTCTAGGCAGGACTGTGAAGACCCTGAATGGTTCTTGTCCATTGCAAGACATTTCAGGATATATACTTGGCCAGATAGCCTGATCCATAAGCCTAAATGAACTAGAGTAGAACTAGTGCTCAAGTGAAAGTCTGTCCCACACTCCTCTACCATGTCTACTACAACTCCTGCTACACTTTTGACTAATGCTAAATTACAGTCCCTTAGTACTATAATATTGTCATTGGTATTGTGAGTGAAGAGCCTAACTTCATGGATAGTACAGTGAAACTACATATGAGGGGAAAAATGTTTTCCATTTTGGTAGAATCTGCTCCAACTCATTGTCAGGTAGCAGAATTTATCCTGCTTTATTTAGTTATACAAACAAAACAGTAGGAAAAGAGCCAATGAATTGTAACATTTCAAAGGCATTTTATTTGTCAAAACAAAATATATTCACTACACAGAACACCAGAGGGTTTCACTAAGGATCTTTTATTTTTTCCACAGTGTTCAATTTAGTAAAAAAAATAAAAAATAAAAATCTTTCTATTTCTGAACCTATGGACTTGATCTTGGAAACATGCAGAAATCTAATACCTATTTTACTTGCTGAATATAAAGTATTTTTTGGACTTGAAGAGCAGAATTACTAAGAATATGTGTTTTAGTTTAGGTTGGGATGGAATTGTTTTATTCACAGTGCTTTGTATGATACTATGTTTCAGTTCTAGGAGAAAAACAGTACTGATAACACACCAGTATTTGTTGTTGCAGCTAATCAGGATTGTACAGAACAAAGGCCATTCACAGTTAAGGGCCCAAGAAGCTGAGGGACAATAGAATTAGGATAACTGACATAAAGTCAGTTACAGTTTTTGACCACATGACAGCAAGTAGAAGGAGCTCTCTTCCAATACTCAGGGGAGTTGCTGGTCAACTGCTGGTCAACTGCTGGGCAACGATTGGAAGGTGGCAATTGTTTGTGCATCATTTGTTATATATATATATATATATATATATATATATATATATGTTTGTCATAATTATTTTTCTTTTCATTTTCTCTATCTTATTAAATAGTTTTATCTCAGCCCACAAGTTTTACTTTGCTGTGTTTTAGTTTTCCCTGCTGTCTCGCTCCAATTTATAGGAGGGAGAAGAGGTTCTTTGAAATATGTGTACCCGGTGTGAGATTAAGAAACGGTTCAAATGTTGGTCCGACCAGTTTATTACAAATGTTAATACGGGAGATGGGGAAAGGGGAGGACGGACATTATTACGGATTGGGGTGATGGGGAAGGGAAGGCGAGCAATAGAAAAGATAGGAAGAAGCAAGAATTGCGTAAAGCAGGGATAGTCACCACCAGAATCCAGCAGTAGTCCCATTACACGCCGTTCCGATGGTCCGAGGCCGAAGGGCGGGAGCAGCGAGACCGGTCTTGGGCAACGAGAGGGTACAGGTACCGGGTGGGTCCAGGAGGAAGCCGCAGAATAAGACCGGGAGGAAGCAGCAGGTCTCAGGTAGCAGGCCCAGGGAAGTCCGTCAGCATGCAGTCCGTAGTGAGGGATCTGATGTCAGACACCCTGTCCTCATGGTGGTTGGACACTCTTTTATCCTCCTTTTTTCCTGCCTATGTGACATCCCTGGGTGCTTGAGCGAAAGTCATGTGCGTACCTCCTGAGATGGTCGTCTTCCTCGAGATAAGTCCACACAAAAGACTGTTTCCCGGCCATTATCAGCAGCTTATCCTTCTCTCTTTCACCCGGCCATTAGCAGCAACTTATCCCTCTCTTAGCCCCTGGCCTTGTCCATCTGTGCCCCTTAAAGGATTTCACAACCCTTAGCTAGGACCTGTCCATCAGTGTCCTCCAGACAGAAGATTTCTCTATCTTTGCCCAGGACTTTGCCTGGACTTGTTCCTCAGCAAACTTTGAGTCAATGATATAAAAGAATAATTTCTTACACCTGTTCTCTTCCCCTTCCCACTGGGAAGTGAAGGAGTGAGGGAATGACTGCATGGTTCTCAGCTATCTGCCAGATTAAGCTACAATTATATAGTTTGTAAGATTAGGATGAAATTACTTTTGGGATGCTGTCTGTAATAATGTAGTCACAGAATCACATAGATTTAAAGGAACCTCCAGAGAATATCTGGTTGAAAAGAGATACAATGAGATCAGATTGTTCACATCTCTGCCCAGTCAAGATATGATATTTCCAAAGAAAGAAATTCCACAGTCTCTCATAGCAGTGTGTAATATGTAAAGATTTAAATGGACTTCTAGTAGAGAAATATCAAAAGAAAGGAAATGGTCGGAATATGCAGACAGTGTTCTTATTATTCAGACAGATTTTTGATATACAGTTTGCTATTTCTCATTTATCCGCTGTAAAAACATTTAGTTTTAAATACAAAAATCTACTGTAATAGTAAAAAAATAAAATAAAAATCCCTGTCCCGTGTCCCATTGTAAGATTTCAAGCATCTGTAATAATGCTGAAAATTTTCATTCAAAATGCATCACCCATTATTCTACACAGTGATCCTTTAAAAGTAATATTAGAATGCCAACACACAAGTAGCAAGAATAACAGCTAGGTCAATATTGCCAAGATCTTAATTACCTTGTTTGGCTATGGATTATGTTACATAGCAGTAACATATGCCATATTATATTACATTTTTTTCTTCACACTGAAATATGTAGGCTTTATGCATGAGTGTGTCTAAATGTTCTGAGGAACTTCATAGAAGGTAGATCAGTGTCACAACAACCACTCTAAAACACAAAAAAGAAACTCTAACACGTTGCTTTTATGACACTATTTTATTCAAGAAATTTTCTTGCCTTTTTTTTTTAAATATCACCTTAAAACTCAGCAATTTTATATTTTCTTCTGTTTTTATTCACTTGTATAAAAAATACTGAATTACATTGAAAAAAATGTATTAAAGGAAAAAATCTTTCAAAAAAGAAAAGGAAACAAAACAAAACAATATTTTGGAATGGTATCTTTCTTTCAGTATTTTCTTTCAATTTTTTAATCTCCTTTGTAATTATCTGATATAACTATGAATTTACAATACTTTACTACTATTTCTTACAGCAGAAGTTTGTATTTTCGCAGATCTAATTCAAATCTTCTTATCTGCTGTGTTCTGGAAATAGTTATAATATGAGGGAGTAAATCATGAATCAGTAAGACCAATGTAACAGAAAGTATCTAGTTATATAAGTATGGTTTTCAGATAGTTGAGAGAATCCTTTGAATATGACTCATATACAAATTAAGAACTTCATGTGTAGTATTAATGCTATTTTAGCAATCAGAGTTTGGACATTGTGTGAAGAGAAATGAAGGACTTACGCTGGCACTTTTCATAGAATTATAAAATAGCCTGCGTTGAAAAGAACCTCAAAGATCATCTAGTATCTGGGCAGGGTCACCAACCACTAGGCAAGCACTTCTCATGAGAGAAAGCCTATTTACTTCTCTTACAAGATAGGTCATGTATTTGTAATATATTCAAATAAGGAAGCAAGAAGTAATGAGAGGTGATTTTTTAAACTTGGCATTTTGGAGCTTAGAAATTACCTTCCATGAGAATAACATAGTAGGAAAACAATTTAGACCTTCAAAAGATACTCCCCCTTTGTATCTGACTGGCAAGCTTATTGAACTATATAATTTGTAAACATCTATTTCAAAAATAAAATTAGACACATGTACCTTTTCTTTTGGAAATAATCAAATGCTGTTATGATAAGACATTTATTAACCTTGTAAAGTTATTTTATCATTCTAAGTAATTGAACTTATTTGCAAACAAAGCCTTTATGTTTTCAATAATAACTAATGGTGTATAGCTCTGTTAGCACATAAAAGACAGTGCCACATAAATCTTATGAAGTTAATAAACAGAGCTATCACTGTAAATGAAATAATGAGCAGAATTCTCTGTGAATACGTAAGAACTAACATGTGCAGATTTGTGATAGTGCCAGGAATGGTCTCCTTTCTCTCCATCCTTTAATTTCTCAATCCTGATAAACTGCAATGAGTATCTTTAGTCATGTAAAAGACACAGTCACAGTAACTTTCTGAACCTTGCCACTAAATTAATGACACAAATTCTATCATTGTAAAGGAAATAACAGCCTAAATGGATCTATAGCCAGAGCCATTGTGGAACTTCTTGTTCCTTTTATGTTGATATTCTGGAATAAGATGTCTCAAACATTTATAGCATGGCAACATGCATGTTACCTTAAGCAGTGGAACACACTGGTCATTTGGGGAAACACTGACTTATTTATTTGCGTGACAAGTGATGATCATTAAAATAGTTTAAAATTATGTTTTTTGTTTTTTTTTCTTAAAAGAGAATGATAAAAAAAAAAAAAGATAAAGTGTTAAATGAGGCTTTTACTTTAACAACCACTCTAATGCCTGATCCTTCAAGACAAACACTTTCCTAATTCCGTTTTATTATTATTATTATTATTATTATTTTAAAGAATAACATGTCCTTGCGCGGTCACCTAGATGCCATTAAAAGTTCACTTAAGTAAATTCTGTTTAGAGGAAAGACTGAGATGAAATGGACTGACCTGTATTTTTATTTTTCCTGTTATTGGAGTAAACACAAGCTTTCTTGTAAAAGAGATATGCATAGTAAATCTAAAAAAATGAGCTACATCTTACATATTGATTATTGGAAAATGATGTTCTAAACCAGAATGATCCAAGTTTTCTAGTAAGTCTATTTTCTTATTGGTAAGGCTATATGTTTGTAAGCAAGAAGAAAAAGCAACAGCTAATTCTTCTTCAGCTATAGATGTGAAATAGGTGAGTAGTACACTGTCTTGGGATAGATTTTGCTTTAGGAGTAAAAAGCAATCTAGGCAACAAGAAAAAAACTATTTTAGGTTACAATACAGAAGAGGTTAAGAATATAATGCACATCTCATAACAGGTAATGCTGGAAAAGTGTTCAAACCATACCTTAGGGTCAAAGCCATGAAAATCTGAATAAGTCCCCATGTTTGTAAAAATCCTGGGTCGGTCTGCCTCCTTCAGCTGATGCATTTTTTCCCATTCTTATTAACAACCTTAAGTGAAAAAATGTCTCATTATCTCATTACTGTCTAGATTTATTCATTCATCAGTTGCAATCTATTCCTTTGTTTCTTACTCCCCTTATGGGATTTATCAACAATCAATATTTGTTTTAAAATGAGTTAGTTTTTTTATCTTTCATTTTTGTTAATTTAATATACCAAACTGACTTGAACTGTTATGCTATGCACAGCACTAATTCTTTTCTCTTCAAACCAGATAGTGAAAGTTGTTTTATGAATGCACAGTTTTTCTATTTTTTTTTTTTTCTTTTTGCTGTGAGGAAGAAATAACACAGAGAAAATGGTCATGTATTTTGAAGTATCTAATATATTAAAAATATCCTAGTGGAAGTAAAATAATGAGAAAAATTCATTACTAGATTCTGGCAGCATCTTACAATACACTGCTCTTCATGGGTAGAACTAGTAAATTCCACTTGGATGAGGAAGATTCTTTTTTATTTTTTTTTTCTAAATCATTGCCCTGCACCATAACTTTTTCAAACATGCTGTTACTGTCTTCTCCTCCCCTTCACTTTTTCATGCACTGATTATGCAATACTACAATACTTCCCCTACATCATATGGCTCATTAATCTGACGCATAAGCAGCAAGCCATGAGAGATATCAGTGTTTTTTTTTTTTTTTTTTTTTTTAAGGGGATGGACATCTAGTTGAAACATTAGCAAAATTCATTCACAGATATAAATACATACCAACTCTGATTCTGACAAATATCATCATGATTCATCAATATTCATCATATTAACATGAAGTACATTTTCAATCTAGAGAACATCATGCTTATAGGTTTACCTAATTGAGTTTTTAATCAGCATTTAAATGTTTTGAATGCCAGAACACTGTGGGAGATTAGAGAGATACAAGAGAAATACATGGTGTTATTAAAAAAAATAATAAAAAAAAAAATCAGACCTAAAAGAACCTCTTATGAAAATTGTCCAATTACCAGATTCTAATGCTCCAAGATCTCTAACTTTTTGAAAGAAGTAGAAGATCATTAAGGTTATTGGTTATTTTGGGAATTGACTCTCAGTTCCCAAGAACTTCTTTGAGACCACATAAAGATATTTTCCAAATTAAAGGTGGGATAAATGAGTACAGAAAGGTATCTGAAACAGATGTGGGAAACCATAAGTGTAAAAACAGCTAAAATGAGATCAGAGAAAGAATGTCAATTGATAGAACATTTTAATCCAGGGACAGCAGCACAATCATGTCCAAAGACACTTTAATTATGATTTATTCTATTTTCTGACAGCAACTCTAATATAATCAGGAAACACAGACAAACAAAAAGAAACAAACAAAACAAACAAACAAATAAAACAAACAAACAAACAAAAAATAACCTCCAAGTTTAATATCTCTAAGTTAGTGAACTTTGTGTTTGTAAAAGTAGATTCATTAAGTCATGAAAGAAAAATTCAGCTGGAATTATTTCCATAAATAACATTTTTAAATAAACTGCCAGTAGTGCTTCCTATTACTTTCCAGCACAGCATTTCATGCACACAGCAAGCAAAAGTATTTTTCAGTAGTAATTTGTTTTTAAAAATGTTATGTAAAAATACAACTTAAACATCCTCCACCCCTCCAAATCATTTCTGATATCAGTCATACAGCCCCTTTAGAAACAAATCTGTAGTTTAGAAAGGAGAGAGTTTAGTCCAAATTCTAAAAATGATATCTTTAACTTCTACAGGGAAAGCTTTAGCTTTCTTATAAGATAGCATGAGGACAGACTGAACTGTCAAGAACACTGGACAATACTGGTAATAATCAGAAGGGCAAATCAGAGACTTCCTGGTCTGATTTGCCCTTCCGATTATTACCCGTTATTGATAATCCAGGCTGGCAGTGACGAAGTTGCAGAGAGAAGTCTCAGAGCTATCAAGAAAGACTTCAGGGGACTGGGGCGGGTAGTCAAGGGAGCGGGTGTGCAGGTGGTGTTTTCTTCGATACCTTCAGTGGCAGGGCGGGATACCGAGAGATACCAAAAAACACACCTCATAAATAAATGGCTCAAAAGTTGGTGCAAATCCAGGTATTTGGGGTTTTTCGACCATGGGGAAACTTACTCAGCACCTGGCATGATGGCAGCAAATGAAAGTAGTCTGTCTCTGAGGGGGAGGAGGATCTTAGCTGAGGAACTAGCAGGACTCATTGACAGGTCTTTAAACTAGGTATGAAGGGGGAAGGGAGCAAAATCAGGGATGTCGAGCTTGAGCGGGTCATTCCAGGGCTCGTACCGAACCTGCTGGGCGATGACAGTCAAGTATGAAGGGATGGACTGGGGCAGGGGGGTGTTGGGGATGCTGCTGTTCTAGGGGAACCTAGACCATCTATAAAGGTGGTGCGACGGAAAGCCGAGCTGAAGTGTCTTTATACTAATGCACGCAGCCTGGGAAACAAGCAGGATGAGTTGGAAACCGTGATGTGCTTAGAAAATTACGACCTTGTTTCTATCACGGAAACGTGGTGGGATGATTCCCATAACTGGAATACCACCATTGAGGGCTATCGGCTCTTTAGAAGAGATAGAGGCGAGGTAGGAAGGGTGGGGGAGTAGCCCTCTATGTCAAAGAGTGGATAGACTGTGAGGAGCTTCCTCTGAGAAACAGTCATGATCAGGTTGAGAGCCTGTGCGTTAGAATTAGGAATGGGTCTAACAAAGGCCAGCTGGTGATAGGAGTATACTATAGGCCACCTGATCAAGGGGAGACTGTTGACGAGGCTTTCTTGCTTCAGATGTGGGAGGCTTCGTGCTCACGGGCTCTTGTCCTGATGGGGGACTTCAACCATCCGGATATCTCCTGGATAGATCACACGGCGAGTTGCAAGAGGTCCAGGAGACTCCTGGAATGTGTTGATGATAACTTTCTGGTCCAGGTGTTGGACAGACCGACCAGAGGTGAAGCGCTGCTGGACCTGCTGCTCACCAATGTGGAGGAAATAATTAATGGTGTTAAGGTTGGAGGCAGCCTGGGTTGCAGTGACCATGCTCTGGTTGAGTTTGTGATCTTGAGAACTGTGGGCCTGGTGAAGAGTGGCATCAGGACCCTGAACTCTGGGAGAGCAAACTTTAAGCTGTTCAATGGACTGTTGGCCGAGATCCCCTGGGATGCTCTCTTTAAAAACAAAAATGCTGAAGAGAGCTGGTTACTCTTCAAGGATGCCTTCCTAAGAGCGCAAGAACTCTCTGTCCCACTGAACAAGAAAGCGGGCAGAGGAGGGAGGATGCCGGAGTGGCTCAGTAAGGACCTGCTGAGGGAGCTGAGGGCGAAGAAAGACAAACTCTGGAAACAAGGGCGTGTGACGTATCCGCCAATTAACCCGACTTATCCCGGGACCTCGACCATCCGGGGGAGAGAAAGACAAACATGGATGCCATAATGTCTTCTCTCAATTTAATGCTGCATCACATACCTTGTATACCATCCTAAATCCCGCACAGATGCGTACACCCGCTACGCAAGACCCGATGCACGCGAGAGAACCTATACAAACACCTACCTAAACCCCCCGCCCACTAACTCTTAACCTACAGGCCTAATTTAGCTATTCTAGAACACTCCATGTACTCAGAACTACTGTATGCACTCATAAATCCTTGCTAAGACAACTCAGCACCCCAACAGCGTGCCACCTGGGAAGAATACAGGGATGTTGCAGATGTGGGATCAGGAAAGCCAAGGCGCAGGTGGAACTGAACTTGGCGAGGGACGTGAAAAACAACAGGAAGACTTTCTGTAGGTACATTAGCCAGAAGAGACAGGCCAAAGCGAGTGTACCTCCTTTGGTAAATGTAAAAGGAGAACTGGTTTCAACGGACTGAGAGAAGGCCGAGGTACTGAATGAGTTCTTTGCCTCGGTCTTCACTGGCAGCCAGGACTCCAGTACTCCTTCCGTCCCTGAGCCCTGTATCCCTACACCTCTGGGTGGGGACTGGGGTGGTAAATCCCCCCCCGCTGTGAGGACTGAGAAGGTCCGAGACTGCCTCATGAGACTGAATGTGTACAAGTCTATGGGGCCGGATGGCGTGCATCCCAGGGTTCTGAAGGAGCTGGCTGAGGTGGTTGCCGAGCCGCTCTCCATCATATTTGAGAAGTCGTGGCTGTCAGGTGAGGTCCCGGATGACTGGAGGAAGGGTCACGTCACTCCCATTTACAAGAAAGGGAGCAAGGAGGACCCCGGGAACTACAGGCCGGTGAGTCTCACCTCTGTGCCTGGGAAGATCATGGAACAGATCACCCTGGATGACATGCTTGATCACATGAGGAAAGGGCGTGTGATCCGTGACAGCCAGCACGGCTTCACCAGAGGAAGGCCATGCTTGACCAATCTGGTGGCCTTTTATGATGGAGTGACGGCATCGGTGGACAAGGGAAAGGCGATCGATGTCATTTACCTGGACTTGAGCAAGGCCTTTGACATGGTCCCCCACCACATCCTTCTCTCCAAAATGGAGGGATGTGGATTTGATGGGTGGACCACTCGATGGATAAGAAACTGGTTAAAAGGCTGCAGACAGAGGGTGGTCATCAATGGCTCCATGTCCAGCTGGAGGCTGGTAACGAGTGGCGTCCCCCAGGGATCTGTCTTGGGACCGGTGCTCTTTAACATCTTTATCAATGACATCGATGACGGAGTCAAGTGCACCCTCAGCAAGTTTGCTGACGACACCAAGCTGAGTGGTGTGGTTGACACGGTTGAAGGATGGGATGCCATTCAGAGGGACCTCGAGAGGCTAGAAAGGTGGGCCCGGGTGAACCTGATGAGGTTCAACACGGCAAAGGGCAGAGTTTTGTACTTGGGCCAGAGGAATCCCAAGCATCCCTACAGACTGGAAGGAGAGGTCCTTGAGAGCAGCCCTGTGGAGAAGGACCTGGGGGTCTTGGTAGACGAAAAACTTAACATGAGCCAGCAGTGTGCCCCTGCGGCTCGGAAGGCAAATAGGATCCTGGGCTCCATCAGAAGAGGGGTGGCCAGCAGGGACAGAGAGGTGATTGTTCCCCTCTACTCTGCTCTTGTGAGGTCCCATCTGGAATACTGTGTCCAGGTCTGGAGCCCCCAGTACAAGAAAGACAGGGAGCTGTTGGAGAGGGTCCAGAGGAGGGCCACGAAGATGATCAGGGGACTGGAGCACCTCCTCTATGAGGACAGGCTGAAAGAGCTGGGCTGGTTCAGCCTGGAGAAAAGAAGGCTGTGGGGTGACCTCATTGCAGCCTTTCAGTACCTAAAGGGAGCCTACAAACAGGAGGGGAATCAACTCTTTGAAAGGGTGAGTGACAGCAGGACAAGGGGAAATGGTTTTAAGCTGAGGGAAGGGAGATTTAGGTTGGACATCAGGGGGAAATTCTTTACGGAGAGAGTGGTGAGGTACTGGAACAGGCTGCCCAGGGGGGTTGTGGATGCCCCGTCCCTGGAGGTGTTCAAGGCCAGATTGGATGGGGCCCTGGGCAGCCTGGTCTAGCATTAGGTGGAATGGTTGGTGGCCCTGCGTGTGGCAGGGGTGTTGGAGATTCATGATCCTTGAGGTCCCTTCCAACCCTGGCAATTCTGTGATTCTGTGATTCTGTGGACAGCTGAGGAATACTTGTCAAATAACCTTTTTTCAACAAACATGCAACATCATTAAGCGTACTCTAATTAATTTACTATAATTAAATATACTGTGGTCCAGAGTGTCATATTTTATTACTCATTTTTGAACTATGCAATTCTTTAGGTTTTGTTGTTTCTGCTATCTGTTTAGCTTTGGGTTTTTCCATAAAAAAACCTTTACAAGACAACAGTATCCTACAATTTCAGGAAAAAAAAGGGAGGGAATAGAAATACTGAATAACTGCTCAATAGAATACCTCTGCAACAAACAGTATTTCTTGGCACCAACTATTTACAATGGAATGGAGTAGAATGAAATATAATGGAAAAGGGAAGGGACCTCCAGAGGTCATTGAGTTAGCCCGTCTGACCTCTTCAAGCCTAAGCAGAAGTTAAAGTATATAATTCAGGTCATTGTTCTAATGATTCTTGTAAAAATACAGTCATGAGGCATCACCTATCTGTGCAGGGAATTTGTTCCAGAGTTTTACCAAATTTATCATAAAGAAATTTTTCTTCCACTCTTCAGGATGTTTCAGAGAGGTAATCTCTTGGCCTCTTTTTCTCCAGACTAGATAATCCAAGTGTCCTCAGTCCCCCCCCACCAGATGTTCCTTCCAGCCCTTTTACCAAATCTGATGCTACTCTGGATGTTTTCAAGTCCCTTAGCATTCCTTTCACATTGTGTAGCCCAGAACTGTGTACAACATTTAAAGCGAGGCTGGAAAAATCACCTCTTTTGAATGCTTGGTAATGCTGTGTTTAAAGCATCTCAAGATGCAGTTTGGCCTCTTGGCCCGAGGTACATTACTAGCTCATGTAGATTCTGCTGTTAATCAGCATCCCCAGATCCCTTTCTGCTGAACTGCTCTCCAGACACTGTCTCCCAGTCTGTGTCTGTCATTTCTATATCAGAAGTACTTTTAAGTGCATAAGACATGTCTATATCTAGCTACTTTTTTCTTTTTTTTTTTTTTTTTCTGTTCTTAAATGATTTCTTCGTTTTGAAAAAGAAAAAGAAATACTTCCTGCGGAAGATTTTTATAGTAGATCTAAAAATGTATGTGTTTCTGGGAAAGCAGGGCTGATATTAACATTGGCAACAGAGAACAGCCTTTGTATGAAATGTTAAAAAAAATGATTCAGAGTTTTCAATAGTTTGAATGAAAAACAACCTCCCATTAGAGAGATATTTTATCATGATGAAATGATTCTTTTCATCCATTGAACCTTTTCTATAAGAACAAACTTTTTGGTTTTAATCTAAACATCAAGCTGGTACTGAAGGAGAGTCATGCTATGATTGCTGTTTAGATGCCTAGTTAGTGCAGTTGATGCTGTCACTTAGGAACATATGTGTAGGCATAATTTATTTTGCAATAGCACCATAGAATCATAGCATCACAGAAAGGCAGAATAGCCTGCTTTAAAAGGACCATAATACTCATCTAGTTTCAGCCCCCCTGCTATGTACAGGGTCGCCAACCACCAGACCAGGCTGCCCAGAGCCACATCCAGCCTGGCCTTGAATGCCTCCAGGGATGGGGCATCCACAATCTCCTTGGGCAACCTGTTCCAGTGTGTCACCACCCTCTGTGTGAAAACTTCCTCCTAATATCTAACCTAAACCTCCCCTGTCTCAGTTTAAAACCATTCCCCCTTGTCCTATCACTATCGAACCTTCTAAACAGCTGTTCCCCCTCCTGTTTATATGTTCCCTTTGAGTACTGGAAGGCCACAGTGAGGTCTTCCCAGAGTCTTCTCTTCTGCAAGCTAGATAAGCCCAGTTCCCTCAACCTCTCCTCATAGGAGAGGTGCTCTAGCCCACTGATAGTCTTAGAATTCAGAATATATTCATATATATACATATATATATCAACAACTAGAGATCACTGTAAAGGGAACGTTTACAAGACTGACAAATCAAACCAGTTTTAAACTGTAAGATGGAACTTTTCTAATTTAATTCTTATACTACATATATATTTTTTTAATGATCTGTTTTTACCTAAAATTAATTAAATTGTTACATATACAAAATCTTTTTTTTTTTTTTTTTTTTTTTTTTTTACACTTTAAGTCAGCTGTGATTATACCATATAATGGAGCTGACTTATCTTCATTCATGCAGTTAGTATCGTCTGCAGTTAACAGTGATGGCTATGGTTCTTATCCACAGAGAAGATACAGATTGGGAAATGTTAAACAGGAGAACTCAGAATGGAGATCATTTTGTCCTCTTCTCCACTCATCCTGTCTTGTAGACAGATATTTCTATGTTGTAGTCTTCCTCTCAATAAAGAGTAATACATGTGGGCAGCTGGGTATTTGCTCCTGATACCTCATGACTTATTAATTATTCAGTCATCCTCCAATGTGTACTGAATATTGCCCTGCCTCTATATTTTCTCTGTAAACATTTGTTTTCTTTTTTCTTTCTTTCTTTTTTTTCCTACATGCAACTGCACATTGCCTCACCTTTGAAATTCATATCTCACTAACTCATTAAAAGTAACATATGGCTGTATGGTAACAGTATTATAATATACTTTTTCACCGTTGGCAGTTGCATCAGTTCCATGTATGCAAGGCTAACAAATACAAATTATATACTTATCAGTATTTTTTCTTATTTATAGATATCACAAATTTCTGTTATGTCTGCATTAAATGAATCTTCATGTCACTATTAATTCTAGGCACCTATTAGTTGCAAATTTTGATAAATATTAGGCTTTATTTCAGTTGGATTCATGACTTTCATTATAAAGAAGGGTAGTTCAGATTATCAAAGTAGAACTCTCCTTGTATTATAAGTTGCTAGTTTATGGAATTCTCTAAAAATACAAAATAGAATTATTTACTCAGTCCCAATTTTATCTAAAGACTTACTGTCATTCTGTTAAAAAAAAGAATATTAAGCAGAATGTTTGTGTGGCAGACACCCAGACACACAAGAATATCAGCTGTGAAGTGAAAATGTCTTTTTTTTGAAACAGGAATTGCACTGAAGTAAACTCTTGGTAGAAAACCAAAATGCCTTTTGCTTTTTGAAATGACACTTATCTACAAAGATGAAAACAGAAATAAGGAGTAATTGCTGTCATCTATCTGGGATTCTTCAAGGCTTTTGTTATGGTCCCATATCACATCCTTATCTCTAACTTGAAAATACATGAATTTGAAGGGTGGGTTGTTCAGTGGATAAGGAATTCATTGGAATGTTGCAGCTAGAGGATTGTGGTTAATAGCTCTATAACCAGGTGAAGTCCTGTCTGGAATGGTGACTCCCAGGAATACACACTGAGACCTGTTCTCTTCAGTATCCTTATCAATGACCTAGATAGTGGGATTGAGCGCAACCTTATTAAGTATGCTGTTAACACTAACCTGAATGGTGCATCTGACAGGACAGAAGCAAGGGATGCCATCCAAAGGGACCTGAACAAGCTCGAGGAAAGGGACCAAATTAATCTAATGAAGTTCAACAATGCTAGTTCAAGGTGTTGCACTTGGGTCACGACAGACCCAGATATGGGTACAATCCAGGAGGAGAACTCATTCTTCAGAGAAGGACCTTGGATGTTCTGGTGTACAAAAAGTAGGACATGAACCAGAAGTGTGAATTTGCATCCCAGAAGGCCAACTGTATCCTGGGCTGCATCAGAAGAGGCCTGGCCAGGAGGGCAAGGGAGGTAATTATACAACTCAGTTCTGCCCTCGTGAGGCCCAACTGAAGTACTGTGTCCAGGACTGGGGCCTCCAACACATGGAAGTTGTAAGCCTGTTGGAGCAGGTCCAGAGGACAGCCATGAGGATGATCAGAGGGCTGGAAGCCTCTTATGAAGAAAGGTTCATGAAGCTGGACTTCTTCAGTCTGGAGAAGACTCTGGAGACTTCATTATGGCCATCCAATAATTAAAGGGAGATTGCAAACAGGAGGGAGGCCAACTTTTTACCTGGTCTGTTAATGATATGAAAAGGCGGAATGTTTTTAAAATAAAAGAGTGAAGATTTAGGATAGATATTAGGAGAAAGCTCTTTATTCAGACGGTAGTGAGATACTGGCACAGGTTGCCCAGAGAAGTTGTAAATGTCTTTCTTTTCTGCCTAATAATCCAGTTTTTCCATGCATACTGTCTGAGGCAATAAACAGATAAAGGCAGATTACTGTCTCCCTATGGTGAAGGTTTTGCAAATCAATATTGTAATGAAATATTATACATACATTCATCTTTTCCACCAAGAAGTCATAATTGAGATGATTATACTTCAAGTGTGTTTTGAATATCTGATAAAGTATGTAGAAAGTTTCTTTTTGAAAGATATGTGTTTCTAAGAACTAAAATGCAGGAAAATAATAGTTTCAGGGTGATTTCAGTCATGCCTTTCGCTTTAACATGATCTTCATAAACATTAATCATTGAAACACAATAGAGTAGTATTATAAAATAAAATAATATATATGTATCACCATATCAATATACCTATACATACAGAGATACATGCATATATATATAATGACTTCTGTTCTTTACAGTTTTCAAGAACCTAGTTTAGAAGAAACTAAGGAACTTCTGGGATGTCTGTATTATTCTTCTGATTAAACATTTAATTTGCATTCTGATTGATTTTGCTACATATTCTATTATTTACTGAGTTCCTTCTTGTTCACAGTTTGTTCTGAGTGCAAATTCAAAATTATATTCAATAGTAATATCAAAAAATGACCTTCTCTTAAAAATGCTGAGCATGTTATTTTCCTGAACAATTATTCATTCCTTGTATATCTTTTATCTTTCAAAAGCTGAGATGAATAATGCAATACTAATGAGAAATGGAGATACCATTCCATCTCATAGAACAGTCATTTGTAGAAAGTCTGGTTTGCAGCAGTACATGTAACTACTTATGACAGAAAAATAAAACTGTTTTTATACTCTTCGGTGTCACAAATATCTCTCTATATAAATCTTCTGTAGAATTATAGTAAATATTTTATTCAAACCTCTGTAACACTTATACTCCTTTGTCCAGTTGTGAAAAACTGGATTGTAGGTTGGTAAGCGGTTCTCTGCTAAAAATCTTCCCTTGATTTTTTCAGATAATATTAAATATTTCTGAATGGCCTGTCTGACTTGTGTAAGCTTATTTTTTCCTTATTGGGAAGCTAATACCTTTTAATATATAAATGGCATTATTGATTTCACCTATAATTAAATATCTCAATGTATAATTGCACTGCAATGTATAATTGAGTGAGGTCATGTGGCATGTGAAGGACAGTCTGAAGATCAGGCCCAGGCAGCATGGTTTCATGAAAGGCAGATCCTGCTTGACCATCCTGATCTCCTTCTATGACCAATGATCCACCTGGTGGATGAAGGAAAGGCTGTAGATGTAGTCTATCTAGACTTCAGCAAAGTCTTTGACACAGTCTCCCAGAGTATACTCTTGGAGAAGCTGGTAACCCATGTCTTGGACAAGTACACATTTTGCTGGGTAAAGAACTGACTGGAAGGCCAGAGTGGTGATGAATGGAGTTAAATCCAGCTGGTGACCAGTAATAAGTGGTTTCTCAGGGGCTGTTACTTGGAACTGTCCCATTCAATATCTTTATTGATGACCTAGATGAGGGCTTTGATTGTACCCTCAATAAGTTTGCAGATGACACCAAGCAGGGAGGAAGTGTTGATCTGCCTGGGGAAAGGAAGGCCCTACAGAGGGATCTGGGCTGAGGCTAATGGAGTGAAGTTCAAGAAGGTTAAGTGCCACATCCTGAAATTTGGGTACAACTCCAGGCAGGGCTACAGGTTTGGGGCAGAGTGTCTGAAAGCCTTTATGGAGGAAATGGATCTGAGAGTCTTGGTCAATGCTCCACTGAAGATGAGCAAGCAGTGTATCCAAGCAGCCAAGAAGGCCTGTGGCCTTGTATCTTGTATCAGAAATAGCACTGCCAGCAGGAGCAGGAGGGTGATTGTCTCTCTGTACTCTGTTCAGTCTTAGGCCCCTCACTACAGGAAAAACACTGAAGCCCTGGACCATGTCCAGAAAAGGGTAATGAAGCTGGTGAGGTGTCTGGAACACAAGTCTTATGAGGAGAGGCTGAGGAAAAAGGGGTTGTTTAGTCTGGAAGAGAGAAGGCTCAGGATACCAGGTGACCCACTGTTGCTGTCACCACTAATGAAATGCTCCACCCACTGCCTTATTGTGCCGAGATCCACTGTTTCATCTCCATAAATTTTCACCAAGTATTGATGAATGTCAATGAGTTTTTTGTTTGTTTGTTTGTTTGTTTTTGTTTTTGTTTTTGTTTTTCCCTGTGTTGAGGTAATCAGTTCCACATCTTCTCTTCATTCACATTTCCATGTCAGACACCATTTTTTCATACAACCCCTCTGCTGCCCCTGTCTGCAACAAAATGTAATGGAATACTGGTGGAAAGATTCAACTTCTATATCAACAACATTCGCCTCTGATATCCTGAGCCAACATAATAAATTAGGAGGCATTACTTTCAGAGTGGCCCTTTTTAAACATTATAATGGAGGAAGAAGGGGCAGGCTGGGCAGGAACACCCACAGACTTGCAAAAAGTTGAGGAATTTTAAAACATAAAAATCCTTAACACCATGAGCACAGTGAGTGGATGCAATGTCTTGAACTATATGTGCAAAAGACTTCAAAGGAAGAAGTCACTGTAGACAGGTAATGTATGGGAGACACAGCAAAACGATGATAAGCTCAATGCTTTTTACAATACCCAGTGAAACAAACAAACAAACAAAAAAATGACACTAACATTGTATGTAATGCTTAGTAGGAAAGTGTGAGGAAAAGATCCTCAGCAGACACTTTCCTGAAGAAATCATCCTGCATTTCCTTTGTATGTAAATCAGGGTGTCATTTCCATTGGAAGGTGAGTCGTTATCTGCAGACTGCACTTTTTTGAATATTCTGAACATTTTTTTAGCTGCCAATCAGTATGACTTGGGAGATGAGGAAAAGAATGGCTTCCTGTCATCTATGCTGATGTATGTTTTTGTTCTATGTTTACAGCATAAATCTGAATTATGCTGTTTCTCCTCTTCATTGAGATGCCATTAAGGACTTCATTGCTAAAGCATAATTCCCTCCCATCTTCTTCTTTCTTGGCCACATAGAAACTGGGAATAAAGGAATTTAAACTAAAGAATGGCTCAAATAGACAACTCATCCTATAAATACCCCTCATTTAATGCTGTGTGATTCCAAGGAAAAAGAAGTCCCATGTGTTTGTTTTTCTTGTAGCATTTGAGATAACTGTCATGATAAAATCTTGATTAGAGCACTGATTTTTAAGTCATTTAATATAATAAATAGAATAGCAGTATGATAGTTTTTCAACTACCTGCTTTAAATTTAAAATTCTGTTGACCTCTTATCAATCCGGAAAGACTTTCTTTTCCTTTGGAATAAATCTTATTTTCGCAACTGAAATAATGTGGGGAGATAGTGGGGAGATCTGAAGTTTACTTACAACTGCATTATCTCCTGCTGTTTTCCAGGTGAGAATGTAGAGTTTAAAATTTTGACTTGTGTGCAAATATATTTGTCACCAAGATGTAACATAACAGAAAATAGATACCTTTCTATTGTGTTAATTTAAAAATACTATTTAAAGATGAAACAGTAACTTGCTGCATGGTAATTTTAAATAAAAATCTTTCCATTAATATTTAGTTGTGAGCTCTAAAATCTATACTAAAGTTAAGGTAATTCAATATTAAAAATGTCAAGTAATTATTTAACATGTAGTTTGTAAATTGATATGGCCAGCTTATTTAAATAATTTACTTCATCAGCTACTTGCCTTTTCTATCTTATCTTCCTTCAGAAAATCAGTATTTGATCAAGAATAAAACTGCTTTTTACAAATACTGTTGATTTCATTATTGCTACTGAAGACGAAGTCCTTTTTGTTTACAAATCAAAAGTCCATTTTTCATTAATCGAACTGACTACAGTCATTTTCAAACTGTATCTGGAATAAAACAAGTGAACTTATATACAATAATTTACAATATATTTTGATCATAAAATCTCTAGAACAAAAGAAATTTTTTGAACAGAAGAATATTTATAACAATTTCAGAAACAATTTTAACCCAGGAAAGCTACCTAAAACCTTCCAATGAAGTATATTTCTTACCAGTGTAGGATATCACTACAAAATCAATACCTGTTTCCACTCCTTAGTTCAGTGAACTGAAAGTTCCTGAACATCACTTCCTTTTCATTCAGCATCACATTGATCAGCAAAATCTACTGTAATTTTTCAGTGGTATATATTGACTGACTTGCTATTTCACATAAATTTCATTTATGTGAAAAATAATAGATCCAAGATATCCCAGGAACCAGTTCTTAGGTACCTTTTTTTTTTTTTTTTTTTTTTTTTTTAAACAACAGTTGGTTATCCCATTTAATAATTTGGAAGCAACTACAGGGTTATCCGCTTCTAAAAATTCAACTTTCCTCTTAGTCTGTCCATTCAGCTGTTTAATTTAAGGCATATGGCTTGAATTATTCATTTGGATAGATGATGAGAATGAACACTGTAATTCAGATGTCAAGTCAGTAGTTAATGTCTAGATATGATTAACGGTAATAGAAAAAGACATATAGACAAAGTAATTGTGTTATTATCTTAACGAGAGGGAGGGCCTTTTATGCGTTTTCATTTTCATTTGGTTTTTTATTTGGTTATTTATTTTTTTATTTATTATAATAATATATAATTTTTACAATACCCAGTGATATATATAAGTACATATAATAAGTAATATATATATATAATTATATAATAATTATATAATATATATAATATATAATTATATAAGTATATGTAATAAGTAATGTATAATATATATATTATATATGTAGTATATAAATATATATATACATATATTTGCTTAAAATTAAACATTTCAGTTATTTCATCTTTTTCAAATTAAAAACAAACAAATAATAATAAGGATTGGGGGAAGAGAAAAAGAAAGGTGGGGGAAGAGAGAAAGAGAAGGGAAGAGCGGAATTTTCCTCCAATCCAAGATGCCAGTTTGGAAATTTCAGACAGCAGTCTTATTATTACTTCATCTAGTAGATATGTGAATGCCTGGTTGCATTCTGTAATAAACATCCAAATCTAAGTACCTAATATAGGGTAGAATGCTTGTAAAAAAAAAAAAAAAAAGAAAGAAAAAAGTCTACTTTTAAATTAATTGAGACAAGATACATCACAGAATTGCAGGGGTTGGAAGGGACCTCCAGAGATCATCGAGTCCAACCCCCCTGCCAAAGCAGGTTCCCTACACCGGGTTGCATAAGTAGGTGTCCAGGTGGGTCTTGAATACCTCCAGAGAAGGTGACTCCACAACCTCCCTGGGCAACCTGTTCCAGTGCTCCGTCACCCTCACAGTAAAGAAGTTATTACACACATTTGTGCAGAACTTCCAATTCTTCTGGCAGTTCCTTCTTGTCCTGTCTCCACACACTGCTGAAAACAGTCTGGTCTCGTCAGTCTGCTCCCCACACCTTAGATATTTATAGACCTGGATCAGGTCCCCTCTCAGTCTTCTTTTGTCAAGGCTAAACAGACCCAGTTCACTTAGATTTTTTTCATAGGGGAGATGCTCCAAGCCCTTCACCATCTTTCTGCCCTCCACTGGACTCTTTCCAAGAGATCCCTGTCTTTTTTGTACTGGGGAGCCCAGAACTCGACACAGTACTCCAGATGAGGCCTTACCATGTCAGAGTAGAGGGAGAGGATCACCTCCCTTGACCTGCTGGCCATTCTCTTTTTAATGCACCCCAGAATGCCATTGGCCTTTTTGGCCACAAGTGCACACTGCTGGCTCATGGCCAACCTGTTGTCCACCAGGACACCCAGGTCCCTCTCCGCAGAACTCCTCTCCAGCAGGTCATCCCCCAACCTGTACTGGTGCATGCAATTATTCTTCCCCAGATGCAAGTCTCTACACTTGCTTTTGTTAAACCTCATCTGGTCAACCTCTCCAGCCTATCTAGGTCTTGCTGAATGGCAGCACAGCCTTCAGATGTGTCAGCCAATCCTCCCAACTTCGTATCATCAGCAAACTTGCTGAGGGTGGCCACTATGCCCTCATCAAGATCACTGATGAAGATGTTGAACGGGACCAGACCCAGTACCTGAGGAACACCGCTAGTTACATATATTTACTATTCATTTTCTTTATTTGCTTTCCTCTTCCACTGTTGGATTTGACCTGATTAATATCAAAATTCTTACAATAAAATATCACTGAAAGGTAACCAGAATCCAGGCTACCACACTACAAAAGTAAACATTCCTGCACAGTTCATGGAAAATCCCTGTTTCAGCACATTAGTTTATGATTTTTCAGAAAGTGATTAAGTCTATGGTTTCAGCAATATAAGGGCAGCCTATTCTTTCAGTTCACAATCTAGAAACATGTCCTTCAAGAAAAGTAATTTTGAAATTCATGGCATAAATTGACAGGATCTCTATTAAAAAAAAAGACATTTCGTATTATCTGTATCTTACTTGAACAAACTCAGACAGTTCATATTACCTAAAGAAGATTCAGGTCACTTCCTTGTTTCATGTACATAAGAGTGTACACTCTTACACCTCTAGAAAGTTCTCTGGAGAGAAGGGCATGCTCTTGCATGCTTTCTCTTCACCTTTTTTTTATTTTTTATTATTTTATTTTATTTTATTTTATTTGAGCAAGGGTGTATGTTTCGGGAATATACAAATGAGAAAAGCCTGTAATCACATTCTAGATACTAAGCTCATGGCATATTAGCTGTTGATACCCCTGGTAAGATCACAGCCTAGAAAAAAATATTTTATATTGTCTAATGCAAATAGCATTAGTATTTGGAAAAAAGGAATAGTTATTCTACTTTGTGGCTGTTCTTTTTTGGTTTTGTATTGTTTTTACTGGTGGGAGATTTTTTTTAATAGATGTTATTTTAACTAAAACTACAGTATTTAAACAATTACCCTAGACTTTCATTGCAGTGATTACTTATAGCTCAACTTCTGACTGTTCTATAATATTTAAAATATTTTAAAACATCATTTGCATTCATCAGTTTTCTGAGATTATGCATAATACACAAGTAATTTATTTGCCTTCTCAGAGCTTCTACAGATCTTGAGTTTATAGCTTAGCTGTTCTAAGAATGAAATTACATAAACAAAGAATTTCCTTTACATGTGGTAGTATAATTGTTATGTGAACATTTTGTGGCCAATTATGCTAGTTCTTGGGATTACATATTTGGCAGAGAAGCCAGAAATCTAGAGCCAAGAACTGTCAGAACTTATAATTGCTTTACTATGATTTAACTGAAGTTAAAATTCATACTTATTGTTTATGTCAATATCTCAATCAATGCCAAAGAGCTGAGTATACTCAGATTTTGTGGGAGCAGAGATTTAACTATTTTATTTTATTTAGTCATGAGGTAATGTCAGAACAACACAAGTAGAAGTATCATACATTATCTCATACAGTTAATCCTAGATATTGACAGCTATTTTGAACTAGTTCTCACATACATATATACACATACACACATATGCCTTTGTCTTAGATATCATTTACAACTTTAAGAAATCGTAATAAAAATGCTTCATAGCATATTCAAAAATAGGGGGAAACAGCGGCAACAATCTATGGAGGAAAACTTATTTTACTAACTATGATACTGGAAATGCAAAATAACACAATATAATAAGATCTAATTGAAATTGAGACTAATAAGTCAAATAACATAGGAGAGAGAGTTCCCAAGACCAAGTCAAACCTGAAAAGCTTGGAATGGCTAGGAAAACACCTCCAGCATCCACTGCCAGGCAGTAAGAGACTGTCCCGCCCGGAAGGGTCAGATCCCATGACTTCCGTCATGTACAGGGATAGGTACATGGAGCTGGAGCATTAACACTTTTTAGTTCCAGTACACCACATGATGTTTTGATGTGGAATACTGAAAACCAAAAAAAAACATAAAACCATGACACTCTTATAATATGCATAATGTTTAAAATGTCTCGTCCAACTATGTCACACCATAATCTGAATGAAATTGACAAATTGCTGTTAGATTGCTGCAAAATAAATTAAAAATTATTAGCAAAAATAACAAGTTAGATGTGTTTTTCATGTTATAAAAATACTATTTTTTTTTTTATTTTCAGTAGAAATGCAATATATAAGTTTTCCAGGATATAGAAAATTCTTTAAAAACTTGAGAGCAACTGTGAATTTGTTGTATCCTTTCTTTTTCTATTAATGAAGATATTATTTGAATTACAAGTACAGACTTCTTGCTTGCAACATGTATATATGAAAACGTGCATGGGTCTAGATATTTATATATATAACATTCATATATAATATATGCACTTTATATGTAGAAATCCAAGTGCTAATACTTTGTGTACATTAAATGAATAGTTTTATATGAGAATGGCAGAATTTTCTCACATGACTGAGTGGAGTCTCTAATGTTCCTATAAATAAGATGCCTATTGTGGAAAATATTTTCAGGAATGTTGAATAATAGAAGAATTATAATATATTTTGACAAAATGAAATATTACCATTTGCTTCTTCTATGTTTAAAAACAAACAAACAAACAAACAAACAAACAAACAAAACAACAAAAGAAACAAAATGCTGAAATGCTGAATTTTGGTATTTATGATACTTTTTTCTTTTTTGTAGAATCACTTGCACAGTTAGTGCAAGTTAGTTGGTTAGTTAGTTCCCAGACATTTGAATTTTAACAAATATCCTGTTTTATTCTTGTAAATGTAGATATTCCTTATTAACTATTAAAAATACAAAAACAATTTATTATATCTTATAATATATATTAATATATTATGGGAGATGCAAGGAAATCTCTTACTGGAAAACTAAAACAGTCATACTGAACATTAAGATATGTATCTAGAATTAAATGAAATCTAGATTAAATTATCACTAAATTTCCAGAGCAAAGAGGGAGAACAGAAAATTCATAATTCATAACGACTTCTGCTGGTATTGTTCTCAAGACAGATTTTCTTTGGTATTTCTGGCTTATTCTAATTATGAAACAAGTAGTAAAAACCAAAAAAATAATTCTGAAGTATTTGGGTTAACTTTGTAAATAAGATGCAGCATAATAATAGGACTTCTGCAATGATAGCTCACATCTTGTTAATTTATAATAATTTGTCGAGCATGCCAAAGTCATGAGATTTTGCACTGAAAGATAGAAAATTCCTACCTGATTAAGTACTTCCTTTTCACAATTACTAATTAAAGTGTAAATCTCCTTATAACCATCATCTGTTAAGGACAACAACATAGTAAGATTAAAAGGTGGGATTTAGACTTTTTAAATGTTTTCTGATTATAAAATGTAAAAGATTCTGACATTTCATATGAAGAGGTTTAAGTAATCCGTTATCAATTAAAAACTATGAGGAAAAATAACGTGGGTGTAATGATTAATATGACAGATTCCTATCATTTTTCTTGCATATTTATGGAGAGAATTAATGTTTTTGTCAGTACTTCTAATCCTTGATGTTTTATAGAACTTCTCTATTAATTCGGCAGTAATCACATCTGGATGTAATGTGTAGAAAATTTGTAAAACTGAAGGTAGACCCGAGGCTAATCGTAATCAGCATGTAGGCGAGATGGATGCTAGGACACCCACAAGGGTCAAATTAATTGACAGAAGATTTGGAAAGACTAGAAAGGAAAAAGCATCTTGAAAATTCTTTTGGAATTCCTATCAGATACATGGTGTCTTGATTTGGACTCATCTTTGTCCAGCTAATCCTGTGAATTTTTATTTCATGACAACATGGAGTGTAGTCAGGACTGTTTTCCTTCATACTTAAAAGAAAGCACAACCCAGATGTGCCAGCACGATATTGGCATTTTTGCTCCAATTTTATCATTAACTGACTAAGTTTATCATTCAAAGAATTCAGAGTGTGGCTTTGCTTTAGCAGAAATCTTGTGAGCTTTGCAGGTAGAAGAGTGGTAAAAATTGTTCTTGAGGTATGGTTCTAGTTGGATTTTCAGTACCTTATTGGACTATTTCCTATTTACAAAGTCAACTCTGACAATAAGTTACTGATATTTCGTAGTAAAATAGTAAATGAAAAGCATGTATTATAGGAAAATATGTGCTTTTACCAAGGCATCTTTACTCTGTATTGCTGTTTATTCAAGACCAAAAAATTCAGTCCAGAGAGAAACAGAAGATAGCTTTCTAACAAGTGGTAGGAAATATGTACTAGTCATCAATTAAAATCAACTAAACCTTGAGTTTTGGGTGGTTTCCTATAAGAGAAAGGGAGCCTGCAGAGAGATAACAGGGCTGATAGAGCAGGGGCACAGCCCCACACTGACTGAACAATATGAAAAGAGTACGTCTGTTGATAACCAGGGTCAGCCAAAAGCCTGGAGTTTACCAAACAAATCTGATGAGGAAGGCTGAAGATTGGACCTGAATGTCAAATCAGCAAGGCAGGGCCAGGGTCAGTGAAGCTCAAAGCCAGATGAAGTTACCTGTACTGTAGCTTATATAAGTGATTAAATATTTTAGAATTTTGAATAGTCAGTTAAGGGTTTATACAAAACAGAAATTTTCTGAAATGAGGAATGATAATTTGTATTCATTAAAAAAGCATAAAATATACTCATTCTTCTAAATAATTCTTCTAATAACTTTGAACTACATAGTCAGTAATCAGTAATGCAGTAATCAGTAAAGCCATTATAACAAATCGCTATCAGATATTAGTGTAGCAGTTTCCTGAGCCTAACATCCCTCTTTTCCTGGCCACAGATTTCACCTACTCAGCTTTGGATAGATGCCCTTCAACACATCTGTTGCTTTGTGAAAATCTATCATTGTATGAAGGATTTTGTGTAAGGAAGAAGAGTTATCAACAATGACTGAATTTTATTTTATTTTTTCTGTATGTCATTTCAGTGCCATTTCATGATACTTTCATGAATAGGAAAATACTCTCAGCTGGAAGCTTTAAGCTCTTCCAGGAATACTGTGTCTAACTATCTGAAGTAATCACTTTTTTGAATGGAAAGCTAGTTATATGAAGTGCTTAGTGCATCTGCCAGATTGTCCCAGTCTGTCATAGAGTACCATTCTTTATTATAAAACAACGTGCAAAGTTCTGTGATCTTTCACCTGTTTCAAGTCTGAAGTGGGGAAGTTGTGGGCTCTAAGAGAGCTTAAAAAGAACATGATCCTCATAATCATTAATAATTGAACAATGCTATTGAGATATCAATTGGACTGCTAGAATCTAATCAATAGTTTAGATTAGATATAAAAAGTTTAAATATTTAGGCAAGTGGGACTGCAGAATGAATCCTGCAGATTAATGACCACTGAAAGAGTGCAGAGCTTTGACAAACTGCCAGCATTGGCTTGCAAAGTATGAAAAGAGTAATCTTTCAGAAAATTATGGCTTAAGTATGCATTTGTTATACTGTTATCATGACAGTTATTTGGGAGAAGTAAATCTAAAATAAACTACAGATATTAGAAACCTTTGTATCAAGATGGTTTTTGATACCAGAAATGGCTTTTTTTTCATTTCCAAGCTTATCAAGAACTTCACAATCATTTGTTTTATTTTTTATTTTATCGGTTGTTTCTTAAATTCTACTTTCCTAACTATTAGTTAATGCACATTGGTGTGTAGCATATTTTGTCCCACATGGTATTCTACCAATATTTATGCTGCTATTGTGTCTAACAATATTAAATCAGAGATTTTTAATTGTCATTTTGCTGCTCCAGCAGGTGAATGTGCCAAAATGATTAGTTTGGATTTCAGGGTTTCCATTTTCAACTCTTATGTTGATGTGTATTCATAGCATTTTTTTTCATTCAGCTGCCAAAATATGAGTGGAATATTTCAGACTGCCAGCTCAAAACACCTTCTTGCGCGTTCTTGACCTTTCCTCAATTACTAAAACCCCTTATTTCTTTCTGTTTCTATTAGCACAGTTAGTCATAATCTTTTCTTAGCAGTTTTGGTACCTTCTCCATTTTTCTTACCTTATTGCTCTGAGACGGCAGGGAAGGCAATATGTTAGGAAATCATGAGAGATCAATCTCTACCATGCCTCAAAAATAATGATTGATAATACAACAAATTTTAAATATTTACTAAATAGTATTGTATTTAAATTTTATTTATTTTTTTAAAATAAATGCAGATTTAGTTTCTTACAGGTACTCAGATTCCTCTTCAAAAATTGTCTTTGTTCATGTTTCTGATTTTAACCCCTACTATATAAATAGAAATTTCGGCAATCACTGTGCTGCCTCACCTCTTATGTTTTGTTTATTAACAGTCCTTGTGGTATGAAACCTTATCTTTAAAATACACAGTAGTATGTGTATCATACATCTCATATCTGTCTATAAAACACTCCATAAAATGTTGCATTTTCTTCTGTAATTGATATGTCATGTACATTTGTCTGCACTTCTAATACCTGCATAATTTTCTAAATAAATATTGAAATCTTAGTTCTTAATTCAAGTTCTTAAATATACAATGTCTACTTTCTTTAATTCCACTGCTGCAACATGTAAAAAAATTGTTTTAAGTTGTTGCTGTACCTATGAAACAATTTTTTTCCCCCATTTTTTGATTTAATTAACTTTTACGTTTTAAAAATTGAAGTACTATATCAGGGAGGAATGAAAGAAAGGAGAAAGTCTAGGCATTAGAAATGCTAGACAGTAATCATTAAATGCTTATGAAAACAGTTATTTCACCAAAAAATAAAATCTATGAAAGAAACTAAACTAAACTAAATATAGGGTTTATTCTTCATGGAATTGATACTGAAGACAAAATAAAAGATAGCACTTACCTTTAGATTTGTTTCAAGAAGTAACACCTATTGAACAAGAAGAATAACAGGCTAAAGTGTTGCCCAACTCAAGCATGTAACCTACTCAAATTCAATGAGTTGAATCCATATGAATCAGTAGTTCCAGCAGATTAACCACAGAAGGTTCAACTAACTCTTAGATTTATGATAGAATGTGGTGCAAAAAGCTGAAAATGAGTTGAAATGCAATCTACATCATCACAGGTATTGATGCTAAATCGTAGATAAGGGTAAGGATATTAATAAATAGGGGTGAATAATTGAACTATCTGAATTGATTTTATTATTCAGAAGTTTTGATCCATGCCATACCACGCTGGGATGGGGCTAAGATCTAGAGTTGCAGAACAGAGATGAGTAGATAGAGAAGATACAGCTGAGCAATGGCTGACTAAGAAAAACATATCTTAAATACATGAGACTATATTTACATTGTTAAATTAACGACAAAGAACTTGATGTCAACTCAATATAGTTAAATATTTAATATAGTCCCTTGCACTAGCTTTATTTCTCTTAGCACAATTTGCAGGCAGTTTTTCAGATTAGAACAGGACAGAAACTTTTTCTATCAAATAATAAAGACACAAATAATTCCAATGCACTTGGCTTTGGTATCATAGAACTGTGTTGAGGAGGTTTTAATTTTTGTGAAACATTTATTACTTACTAGGATGATGTAATAAGGAAGGTCTAGAAATTAATATCTTGGTTCTAAAAGTAAATTTGATTATGGGAAGTACTGTAAGTACAAATTACTCATCCATAAAATCTTTCTTTAAGCAGATTTGTTGCCTGTAAAGCAAGTAACAAGGAAAAAAAAATCAAGTGAGAGTATCAGAATGCACAGATCATTTGGACAGATTTCAAGGACTGCGAAAAGAAACTTATTCAGGTGGAATTAAATGTCTTCTATTTGGGTTCTGATATCATTAGATGTGTATTGGTCTCTTCTGCCAGGTAACTAACAAAGGGACGAGAAGTAATGGCTTCAAGTTGCACTCAAGAAGATCCCATTCGGATATTAAGAAAAAGTTCTTCTCTAAAAGAGTGGTCAGGCATTGGAATAAGCTGCATAGGGAATTGGTACAGTCATAATCCCTGGAGATGTTTAAGAAACGTTTAGGTGAGGATACTCATGGTCATGATTTAGTGGGCAAAGTGGTGATTATTTGATGGCTGGACTTGTGATCTTGAAGGTCTTTTTCAACCTTAATGATTCTATTGTTCTTAGATTAAGTAATTCTAAGTTCTTAATCATATACTGCATATATTGTGTTAGCACACATTAAAATATATTTCTTTTTTTATACCATCAGATAACCAAAAGTGTTGGGAGTTTTAAGATGAAGCTGATTTTATTATGAAGATCTTAGCCAAAATTTACAAAATATGTGATAACGAATAGATAAATTTAAAGAACACTGCATTAAAAGTTTAGTTTATAATAGAAAATATAGATGGTTTAACCAGAGAGAAAGAATTCTTAATTACATTCTTAATTTTGTGAGTTCAACCTGCTACAGTTGATAGAGAGTTAATTACATTAAGGCAGTTACAAAATGTGACTTTTTTTTTGTACAAACTAATTTGTTTATTGCATATGAATTTTACTTGGAGATGATAAACTACACTTGTTTATGGATTTTTTCAGTGTTCTATCTTCTGTAAATACTTAATTCAAGCACATTAATAAAATGGAGACTTGTATTTATGAATTTGCATATTTGCTTTTGAAAGAAAAATATGTGATCAGCATACCTTTAGCAAGTAAGATTGGTTGGGGGGATGAGGGAATGCTTGTCACATTCACTAGAAGCCAAAGGCAGAAAATTACTTTATCCTGTAATATTTTAGACATTAAGGTGGACTGTTTGACATGATGAATAGTATGCATACAAGCTTTGCATACTGTACTTTGTAGCTATTGTAAACAGTCTATTAATCTTTTTCATTAAATGCAAAGGTACCAGAAATTAAAAACCAGGCAGCCACAGGCTTGTGAGCCTTCTTGTATCAAAGGTTATTTTAAGTGATGTGGTGGGCTGACCCCAGCTGGCAAATTAGGTTGTCACACGGCTACTCTCTCACTCTTGCTAGATAGGATGGGGAAGCGAATCAGAGAGCAAAAGCAAGAAAACCTTTTTTAAAGGAGATAGTTTTACAAGTAAAGGAAAGAAGCACACACAAGGTAAAGAAAATAAGTTAATTTACTACTTCCATCAGCAGGCACATATTGAGTAACTTACAGAAAATTAGGTCTTAAGCCAATCTAGTGCTTACTTGGGGAAAAAAAAAAAAAGCCAAATGATGAACTTCCCCCTTTTATTTTATTGCTGATCATGACATAATGTGGTATGGAATATTCCTATGATCACTTTGGGTCAGACATCCTTTTTGTGTTTACTCTCAACTCATTGCTCATCCTCTAAACTACTTGTGTGAGAGCTGAGTGGAGGAAATAAAACATGCCTTGTCACTTTTCAAACATCATTCTGCAATAACTAAAATACTGTTTTGTTATCAGTACTATTTTACCTGCAAATCCAAAACACAACACCATAAAGACTACTGTGAAGAAAACTAACTCGGTTCCATTCAGAACCAGTACAATCTCCAGTTCCAAGCCATTTATATCTTGCTTAGGTAACCTGCTATAGAGTCCTCCTTACATTCTCATTAACATTCCTCTTTCTGTTCTCTCACTCTCTGTCCCCTTTTCTGACCTACTTCCTGTTCACTAATACCATTCCTTTCATCTATAGGCCATCTCTGTAACTGCACATCACAACACAAAGTTGAACATCACAGACAAGTGTAGAACACGTGGACATATATGCAAAATATTTCCACTTTCCATTTATATAATCTAGGTTTGTAAGAACCTTCTTTTCAGTCACCTTGAATTTCTCTTGTACTATCATCTTATTTTTGTTCATTAAGTCAGCATCAGTCTCTCCTTAGCTCTCATCTTCCATATTTCTTCTTCCAGTACCTCTTACCATTTGATAATTTCTAATGGTGATCTCTGTACTTTATATAGAGTTGAAAACATGTGCTGAAAATGTGGAGAAATGAGATCTGAATGAACACTGGAAGCCTAAGTACACCAGCTGCACTGTATCAGAGTACAAGCTACTTGTGTTCAAAATCAGCTTTGATCTGCAGCTCTACAAAATTACATCAGTCTTCATAGAATCATAGAATAGTTTGAGTTGGAAGGGACACTTAAAGGTCATCTTGCTCAACCATTTTTGCTTGGATACAGTGGAAATGCACTCTTTGCTGATGAGACTATAGCCCTTTTTTGCCCTTCTGCTTTCTTTGGCTCCCAGTTTGTCTTCTCTGAGAGTCAAACCACTCTTGCTTCCTGTAAGTGAAGAACCTGATCTACATTTCCTATATTTATTACAGCAATAAAGACATGTAGAATGTCATAGAATGATAGAACATCCTGAGTTGGATGAGATCTTCTACTGGCTCTACGCAGGATACAAAATTCAAACCATATTTCTAAGATCATTCATTGTCCAAATGATTTTTGAACTGTCAGGCTTGGTGCAGTGAGTAATTCCTTAAGGAGCATGTTCCAATGCCTGACCACTCTCTTGGTGAAGGACCTTTTCCCAGCACACATCTTGACTCCTCCTGACACAGCTCCATGCTGTTCCTTTGGGTTCTGTTGATGTCATCAAGGAGAAGACAGTGCCAGCACCTCCACTCTCCTTGTGAGTAGCTGTAGGCGACCATGAGGCCTCCCTTCAGTCTCCTGTTCTCTGGACTGGAAAACCAAGTGACCATGGCTGCTTGACATATGTCTTGACCTCTAGTTTCTTCACTGTCTTTGTCACAGTCCTTTATAGCTTTAGCTTTATGTTTTTCTCATATTGTAGCAACCAAAATTGCACACAGAAGTCAAGGTTTGGCTGCACAGTACAATGAAGAGTGGGAAAATGCCTTCCCTCATTCAGCTCGCAATGTTGTTCCTGATGCACCCCAGGGTACAGTTTTATCCTGAGCACATTTTATTAGTATATGTACATTTGTCTGTGGGCAATATTCCTGTATCAGAGAAGGTATCTAGAAGAACTGATGATTTAAAGTTGTCTGTTGTGCAACCTGGATTATCTGCCCTAATTTTCTGCTGATTTCCAGTTTTCACACTTGATACGTTTTTTTTTTTTTTTTTTTTAATTGCTTGCTTTGAGCTTTCTATTGTTTATTTTGTTGTTCACTCAATGAATCTGTGACAGCTCAAATGGTAAAAGGGCTTTACTGTACCATGTCAGAAAGTAGTTTTCTTGGTTACAAAACTTAATGTACAAAAACCCTATTAGTTTTACGGATAAAAGTAATTAAAATTGATAGTGACTCAGAAGTACTTTGCCAACTCTGTAAGACTTTCAAACTTCTTGAAAGAAAAAAAATCTTAAGCCTGACTTCAGTTATTTGGACTATACTTGAAGAGCTTTTCCAGTTAAGGATTTTTTTCCTTTAAAACTATGACTGTAGTTTATCTACAGAATTGTCCCCAAATAAGCTTTAATTAATTCAGATTCATTCCAGTCTATTTTAGGCATCTAAACAAAGTGCATAATTTAGGAGCATATTCTGCTATTGCTCCCTATACTCTCAATAGACAAAAGTTCCTGAATCGTTCTTTCTTAACTGTAAAGGAAGGGATTAATTTGAGCCCTATAGTTCCTGCATTCTAGTTTGTGAGACTACAATTATATCTGTTTTAGCTAGCAGAAAAGTTTAATATGTGCAGATCTGCAGAGTGAAGCAGTTGAATATTCCTGAACTAACTGAGAGGACTTTATTTCAGACTACTGCCTAGTCAGATGCCTATTAATTGGTGGAGTACTTCTCCCAGACTTGGAATATTCCAAGCTATCTTATACTGAGGAGAATTAAGGTAGGAAAATGAGGGATCAACTGCATTACTGACTGATGCAGTGTAAATATAGAAAGACTGAAGCTAATTTTGCTGTGATTTACTATACTTGTAAATTGGGAATTCACACTGTGTCTATTGAAACAAAGTTCACAGCAGTTGCCTGTCATAGCCACATAAACAGAGAAATAACTGGAGGCCAGAGTTAAAGCCCTTACAAAAGCACATACAATGCTTTTGGATAACTCAAATTTTACTTCCATTGGAAAGTTAACTTCTTTGAACACATCAGAGGTACACTGTAGATCACTCTGTAAGTCACACTGCAAGATCCTGAAATGCAAACCAAATGTTTAGTTAAAACGAAAATCCTGTACAGTAAATCTCTAATTCGTACATGTATCCAAAGAAGATAGCATGATGGGAATCTAAGCACAGAAGGTAAGACTGATCAAGAAGTTAAAAAATATGGCAGTAATCCATAGAGGAAAAAAATTGTGAGAAAAACAGACTGAAGCTGAAAGATCATCCGTTGTGGAATTAAGACTTGAGATGGAAATTAGTCAATTTTTTTTTTTTTTATTGAAGTGTGTTGTAAAATGAAACACTGAATGCTGAGGGCTTAGAACTGGGCCAATGCTTCTTCTGAACTATAATATACTATGTTTTTAATCACATGAAGGCACACTGAGAATCCTACTACAGTTACTTTACAAAATACAGCTGAGATAAACAAAGATAAATTAAAAAAAAAAGAAGCAATAAAAATAAAAATAATCTATACTCCCTATTATCTGTAGAATATCAAATTAAAATTATAGCGTTTTAAGCTTAATGTATAAATACTAGTCCATGTTAGCACATTCTTGGAGTTGTAAGATATGTTAAAACAATTCAGTTTAAAAAACCAAACTGACAGAAAATATTTTGAGTTGGAGCCAGCAGCTTGATGTAGCTTCTAGCTATTAGGCTTTGTTGCTTGGACCACTTTCTTATTTGACTTTGTACATTTTCATTTGAAAACCAACTCTTACAAAGCATATGAACTACCATAGTAACTGTGTATGCCAAATGATGGCTGGCAGTTCTGTGTTCAGGATCCAGACAATGATGAGATTACACAATACTATTACTAAGAAGAAGCCATCCTTAAATTATACATGTATTTTTATAAAGGCACTCATGAAATTTTAAAATATAATAGTTGAGTATTTGCTAATTTTAATGTTTTCATTTCTTCTTAGGCATTTTAATTAAAATGTGTGTATGCATACATAATTCAGGCCTTAACAGAAAGTCATTAGTACCACAGACTAACACATGTTAAACATACATGATTTCAACATGCAACTTCACTTGTTTGAATGGTATTATTTATTTTTACTTTTTGTTATAAACCTCATTTCCTGTGTTGCAATCCAGTAGTGTGAAGATAAGCTACAAATCAACATAAACAGCTTAAATTTGGGAAATTACACATCTCTGTAGTAGATTCACAGAAAAATTATCTATTCAACTAGTTTTCTAAATGTACTGCACATGTTACAATGCATACTTCCATTGTATGTGTAGAAAAGGTTATTTGAATGGAGTAAATATTGATAAGAGCTAATCAAGGGAAAAAAAAAAAAAAAAAATCTGATGATTCTACACTTCCTAAAACTGAGTTTGAGAACATCTCCTAAATTGAACAGTTATCTAGTTGTTGCATTTAGAACCAGTATTATTTTTTTATTTCTTTTGTTCACTGAATGCACTTTGATTTTTTTTTCCTCTTAATTTTTTTCAGAATGATGATAAAAGTTTATGTCTGGAAAATGAATAGCTCACAAAAATATGGGAAGATGTCACTGTATTGGATAAAGAAAGAAAATATTTTCTCTTATGCTACATTGTTTTTCAGCTGTGTTTTTTTTCATTGTCTAATTGCCTGTACATCTTTGTAATAGGAATGGCTCTTCTGGAGCCCAAAACTAAAGCAGATGCCATTGAAACAACTTATCAGCTGGATAATTTAATGCTTTTTTCTTTCCCTACTTCATCCCTTTGATTGATTATTCTTCTTGAACCTCATATCCTGGCAAACTAATGTGCAGCCATCATCTTCAGACGCCATTAAGCTCACATAAATTAGGACAGCAGTGAATAATTTTTTCTATTTTCACGTCTAACAAAAATTATGTCAGGTAATTCTCAGGCCAATAATACACAAATGTAACAGTTAACAAGCAGGTTTTTGTAAATAAAATTACACTTGAAATTTTAAGTTAGTGCATAAGCAGTACCTTGGCCACATAGGACAGTTTTAATTCTGGCTCTGGTTGTAAAATTCTCAAGTTTACATCTTGAAATATGAATTCAAAGGGGAGTACACTTGTACTTTCACCTCCATTCACTTAAAAATTAAGCTCCTGGTTTGCAAACAGGTGTTTTCAACTTGCCAATTATATTTTTATACTAATCAGTTCAGATTATAACAGTGTTTGGAAAAGTTTAATTCAGAATTAAATCTATCCTTTAATTATAACTGCAATTTGTAGATCTAAAAATGATTGATAAGATTATATTCAAAAAGAATAATATGACTGAAAAATAGCAGGGGACATTAGCAAAGAAAATAGCCGGTCTTTTAAAGCACAAACAGTAATAGTTGGAAAAAGATGATCTCCTAAGCCAAAGTAGCAATTTCCCTGAGTTTCACTACATTTTTGAGCTTGTAAATTCTAAAAAGATAACTTTACAATTAAGTGCATTATGTAATCCAACTCAAATTTTGGAACAAAGACTATGCTTTAATGCATTATTATGCTTTATGCACTGAAATGTAGCTGTAAACAATGAGAAAACTGGGAAAGGGATGATGCATTCCCAAAGAGACCTGAAGCAGGAGTAAAGTCCTGTTGTTCAAGATGTGTAACAGCCAAAGCTGCAGCACTTGGAGCATTGCCAGCAGTGAAAGAAGGGAGAGCATGCCCCCGGCTTGAGACATCTGAGTAGCACAGATAGGAGTAACTCAGTTGAGTGAATCACCGCATCTTCATCTCTGGTTTTTATGGAGCTGGAAAATACTGGCATACTTCTCAGTATCTTAGCTGTACATGTAAGCAAATTAAATAATGTCAGGTTACAGGCAAAGATACTAGAATTAAAAATGTGTGCATGATCATCAGCATGGTATAAGGCCAAGACAGTCACTGAGCTTCCAAGTAGAGTGTTGAAAAGGTCAAGGCATGGGCAAGGCACCATTTCACACCAAATTTCATGTGGCCACTGTTATGGCTGATCAAGTTCTTAATGAGTATAGGTGACATCAAACTGTTCTCTGTTTGCGGCTACAGAACAAGCCCTGAAAGCGTTAAGTTCAATAATCTAGACATGTCCAGGAGAACAGAGAGGAAGCAAGCAATAGGATAGTGAGAAACTGAGGTACTGTATGCTCCTCTCTTCCCTCATATCCACTGTTGCATCTTCATCTGGCTCACTCTGTTCTTCAGTGATAACACAAGTTTCATATTACATTTATACTGATGTTTGAACAGTTGGGACAGGAACATTTAGAAGAAAATAAAAATAAACAGAACAGACTATTGTATTTCTTAATGCATGATATTTGTGGTCTTATTTCCTTTTATTAATGGAAGTAGCCTCACAGTGGTTCTTGTACAAGCAAGTAGTACCAGTATTATATTCAGCGATAACCATCATCATCATAATTGGGGAGTAAACTGATTTTAGTGTGCCTGTTTATCTTTGGTTCATGTACATTGTTTTCAGGACTACTGGAAAAATACTGATTCTTTTTTATCAGAATAAGCTTATCTTTAAAGTTGGATAGGTTATACCTTAAAAACAAAACAAAACAAAAATAAACAAAACTAAACAAAACTAAATGCCATATGAGGCTCTGTATGTAAGGAGTCCACTTGCATTATGGTTTGCAGGTGTGTATCAGACCACTGAGAAATTCCAGGTAGGAGTTATTGTCATAGAGGCTGTCATATTGTCATACTTTCGCACATTTTCTGGAAACTAAACTGGCTCCTATGTGAAGAGTTCTTGAGACCCATTCTGTTAGCTTTCCTCAGTTTGAAGAGGTCTGTAACATTAAGGAATGTTTATTACCTCAGAGAGGGGTTGTAAGAAAATAGCACACTTTTAAGATCAAAACAGGAACTGTTAACATTTAACATTGTATGATATTTTGTGAGGTAATATATGTTATTTAGAAATATAAAGAAATCATACGAGACTTTTGACTAACAGGATTATCAAAGGGACACTTAATACCACCTTGGCATGCTCATTTAACTCAAGAAATATTCTGAAGACCTGGAGCATGGACAGAGTAATAACATTACTCAAATAAAAGCCTAAGGACAGGAAAAAATATTGTTTTCCTAGTTCAACTTCACTTAAAAGAGAATATTTATTTCAATGTATATAAAAAACAGAGGAAGTGATACAGTGCATGCAGAATATATAGATTCTACAGGAGAAAGTAGTCACTCGGCAGAACCATATTAATGTCCTGTGTTAAAATATTTATAACTGATATCTAGATTAAAATTGCACTATTGGGGAAGTAAAATTTATATCCTAAGCTACACACATTTTGATACCAAGAAGCATATTATCTTGTGATCTACGTATTAACAAAATAAAAGAATATTTGAAAATTATTTTAGGTATAAGTGGCAGGTCAGACACATACATATCTGTAAAAGTGTTCTAAAACAACACTTTCACTCAAAGGAAATCTGAAAACTGAACTTTATCAAATATCTGAGGTCATATATTATTACCAATTAACTCAAATGTATCATAAAAGTCACGTTTGCTAAGAAATAAAATGTATTTATTTTCAGAAGTGCTAGTAGAAATATTTCACTTCAAATTTGTTTTTCTTCAGATGATTGAATTCTTAGCTTTTCACTCTAACAGTGATCAGATTTGTTAATTTCTTTAGTAATATAAGAGCAGTTAAGTAATTTCCACTGGAACTTTATCTCTCTTAATGGCTGATCTCTTCAATTGATCAAGAGATCAATGGCTGATCTCTTTTTGACTTGAAATGGATTGAAATGGATTGAAAAATTTTGTTGTATTATCAAAACCAAAATAAACTCCCGATCAGTGTCCTGTATACAGCAGATGAACATCAGTAGTACAGGTAAACTATGGTGCTAGGTACTTAGAGATTGCTAATTTATGACTATGAAGTACTAACATCCCTCTATCATTAATGCCCAGAAGTGCTCATCCTGCATTCCCACTGAGTTACACATCTCTCTCAAGGGCACATATGCATTCACATCCATGAGGAGGCTGTATTGCTTGTATTCTGACAGTGCATGGGGTACCATGAGGATGCTGCTTTTTCATCTCTCTGCTTTTTCTGTACTGTGTCTATAGATATCCTTTAATTCTTAAGGGTTCAACTTTTCTCCTTAAACCATAGAGTGCATTTTCTCCAACTGAAACGGTTCTAGGCAAGATCTCTGCTGGAACTTACCTTGCCATTGCAGAGTGACAGATAGTAGACTCCTCCTGCTTCTGATTTTTTTAACATACCCAGTAATCTTTGCAATCTATTCACTTACTCCCTTCATTACATTCTTCCTTTCAAAGGTTTTGGGCCATTTTAGAGCATGATGGTTAATGGATCTTAGGCTGTTTGTTTGTCCTGCTTTAATCAATGAAGAAAACTTCTCCAGACAGGAATTGCTTTTCAGACATATGCTTTAAACTTAGAGGGATTTTTTTTTCTCTTCATTATTGTGATGGGAACCTAGGCTATCTAGTTTAAAGCACTAATTTTTATGAGTGAAGCTGTGTGAGATGAGTACTTCTTTCCTGCAAAGATAAGGAGGATTTGTGGTGGGATATAGGATGTAGATATGAGCAGTGCGTGACAGAGTATGGAAAATTATTCCTGTTGTAGTGACTAAGAATTTCTCAATAAAAAATAAATTTTCTGTGAACTTGAATGTAGGAGTAACCAGCTTTCAATGGACAATGAACAGACTTGTAATTCTTTCTCTATATACAATTCACGGGCACACAAATATTTATTACCTAAAATATTTGCATCGGTATGGTAAATGATTGGGAGCAGCCAAAGTAACATGCTAAGAATTAATATACTCACTGACCTAATAATCTCTGCTGTTCAGTGGTTGCCCATTGTGAGGCAGTGTTTGCTTTCATTGGCTCCTCCACAATCACAGTCATGCTTCGTAAAGTTGAGACCTGGCTCATGGGCAGATGATACTTATGAAAATGAGCCATAGTTCACAGCCTCATAAACATTCAGGTTTGCAGCTTTAAAGGCCATTAGCTGACCTTGTCAGACTTTCAGTACAGACTGACAGAAGTGACTCCCCACAAATGCTCTTCAAGTATGACATTACACAGGCGTGGCATTTTCTCCTGTTTTTTCTTTTTGTTTGTTTGTTTTGCTTTGTTTGTTGTTGTTGTTTGCTTTTGTTTTTTTCTTTGCAGGGAACATCAGTTACTTTCATGTCTCTGACAGAACTGGAGCATTGGTGCTACTTGGAGAACAACGTAAACAAGAACAGCGTCCTACCTCCACTAGTCAAAGAGGGTCACAGATCATCTCAGGCTTGAAGTGTCTGGGTTCTCCACAGCAGTGCAGATATCCAACTTTCTTTTCATTGTTCTTCTCATACATTCCTCTGCCAGCTGCAAGTAGCACTTCAGCAAGTTCATTCTGCATTATAGAAGCTATACATAACCACAGTATTAGACACAATTAGTTCCAACTGTGTACAAATTAAAGGAGGCTGTGGGGAACCTTAAACATTACTCAATATTAAAATACATATTATTAAAATAAAGCTATTTGCTACAACAAAAAAAATGAACAAATAAAATTCCTATTAAATATTTTCAGAAAATGAAGGAAATCAACAACAGAAACAAAACTCGTATTTATATATGTAGAGTAAAACAGGAAAAAAAGTCTGAAATTTTTGACAGGGTGTTGTGATTTCATGATTTTTTGTTGTCAGCATTCCACATCAAAACATCATGTGGACCACAGGGAGTTAACGAGTTAATGTTCTGGTTCCGTTTACTGCCCTTTGTGCACTCTGAGTATCCTGATAGGAGGGGAGGGGGCAGCATCCTCTGAGGACCTGGCGAGAAGAGGAAGTGGGGTGGAGCTGCACACAGGATCCGGAGTGTCTGCGTGTCTCTGTCTGGCCCGGCTCAGCCGTCTCAGCTTGCTGCAGAGAAACACGTGCTTTCCCTTGCACTGTCGTGGTTTGGCTCTCATTTTTTGATACTCTTCTCTTTTTGTTTGATTTAGTTAAATTCAGTAAATTACTCTTCCTTCTCAGATCGGTGGCATTGTGTTTCCTCTTTGTTAAAACTATCAGCTAGCTCTCTGCCCTTCCCCCTCTCCTGGACTTATATCTAAGGATAAGCCCATGACACAGGGTTTGAGAAGTTATTGTTATTTTTCTACATAACAGACATTTACAAAAAAAAAAAAAAAAAAACAGACAAAAACACTTTCCGAAAGGGAAAAACTAGCTTCTCAATATTCATTCAGCATTAACCAAGCACTACAGGGGAAAAAAAAATACAAAAAACAAACAAACAAACAAAAAAAGCCAAGAAGAAGAAAAAAAAAAAACCAAGAAAAAAAGTCAATTTTTTACAAATATTTTTATTTTTCATACTCGCATAAATCAGTTCCTTTGTACCATAATCTGGAAAAAACCTTTCTGAAAATCTTGGAGGAATGGGCAAAATAAATCATCAATTCTTTCTACTTCACATGGAGTATTTAGATCATTTTATGTATTTCCTGCCTGTCTTTAGTGAAGCAACAAAAGCACAAAGTACATCTGTGTAAGTACGTGGGAAGCAACTCCTATACAAGTTCTTCACACTTGATGATTTACAGTATAAATTAAAAAGGCAACTGGGTGGCAAAATACAAAAAGGTAAATATTAATTGTCCAAATATATATGTATATATATATATGGACTCATCTAAAAGTAATGTCTCCTATTTATTTCCATGGAATCTACAACAGAAACAAAGAGTACAATAACACTATTTGACAAAGTAAGTTCTCAGGTACTCTTTTCTGGCATTATCACTTCGATTAGTTATGCATTTTCACCAATGATGAACAAGAGCCTGCATGTAGCACTCATAAAAATCTGCACCACAGAAGGTCCACAGTTGTTATGATGACATCACTGTGAGAAAAATGTTGTCTATGCCATCCGGCTTTCATCAACCAAAACCAAGTGGAAGTCACAAGGCTTCCCACCAGACTATATGGAGGGTGTAGTAGGACCCTCTGGCCTAGATAGGCAATGTACAGCTGTCAAATGTTGTAGATTTAATTTGCCTGATTTCACCTTTTTTTTTCAGAGCTTTTTTCTTCCCAGTTTTCCTATCTTAACTTCATCATAATTACCCTTCCTTCCATAGCACAAATGTAATCCTTTTCACTTCCATGGTACTTTTATTAAAACTTACTGAATGTAGATGTATAGTTTCTAAATCGTACTTTTACAACAGCACATGAATACTTAGATCCTGCAGATCCCTAAGGGAACACAATTTGAAATGTGAGAGATTTGCTTTACAGGATATCTTTCTATTGTTATTGGTGGTGTAATTGGAGAGCAGCCGAGAGTGCCAAAAAGAATTCTTGTCTTTATCCTCATACCCAGCACAATGCAGATGAAGTCTGCAAGTAACAGTAGCAGACAGGATTGGATATTTAGCTATTCTGGGGAATGAAGAGATGTGGAAAGTAAAGACTTCTGGTTTACTAACTTATTTTGTTGTGAATAAAAGAAACAACTTGTAACAAAATAAGTGATAAATAAAGGCACAAACACTGAAGAGAAGTTGGTAATAGAGACAGTAGTGAAGACTACATCTCTTTGATCTTGAAATTATGGGCTACCAGAGGAAATAAGCAGAACCCTGAAAGTGATAAGGAGTACGAATATGGTTACTAGGAGAACTGTAGCATTCTGGAAGGGGTTTGAGGAATAGCGTGAAACTTTTGGGATCTCAGAAGCTGATAGGACTATTCAAAACATTATTTATGGCAATCAGGGTGAGAGGATTATCACAGTGAATTGTGGATGAACATATGTAGGAAGATAAGGAAAAGAAGGCATAAAAGGGACCTGCTGCAGCAGGATGCTGGTCTTTATACAAGAAAGGTTTGGATATTTTTTCCATCCTTTTAATTTCCATTAAGTAGAATCTAGCCTTACTTTATTCCTCCGTCCTTTATTATTATTTCTCCTGTATCTACTGTTAGACTTGCACCTTCATGGTCTTTCCTCTGGTCAAATGTAGACACGTACCTAATTGCTGGGCGATGATGGATTTTAATTATCTTTCTTCCTCTCATTCGAGTCACTGACTAAAGGCAGTTTTGATGTGTGTGATCTTAGGGAGAGATACCTTGGAAAGCAGTAGCACTTTCATTAGGTTCTTTTCAGGCTGTGAATTCCACAGGTTCATTTGACTTTCATAAATGAACTTTACCTCAAAGCAGTGAAGATATTTCTGTTACAAAAACTTGGCTGACTTCCACACTGTAAGTTTCAGAAATAAGATTTGCTTTTTTGTCTATTGGATGCTAAGTAAATAATGAACCCTGAAAAATGAAATAAAGTAAAGTAAATATACTTTTCCAGTGACCTATGTAAGAAAACCTCTCACGGGTTTCCTTTCTTGAGAATTCATGTCAAAATTTTTAGGAAACTTTCTTATTGAATTATCTCCATTCATTGTCTGTCACTTTGGTTTGCACACCACTCAGTTGCAGAGAAAACAACTGAACACAGAATTTCCTGATTCTGTTAATTAAGGGAGGTTAGTTCATGTCCTGAATCTTAATACTTAAAGGCCATAACAATTTTTTCTTTATAATTTTAATTTATTTATTTACTGATTGATATAGTCTTCACTTTCAAATAGAATCATTTTGCTTTTCTCTGTAAGAATTAACTCAGGATGTTTTTGGATAGATAATATTTTGGGGGACTTTAATAATTTCCATTTATTTCACTGTTTGCTTGAAAATTTAATGATTGTAAAAAAAAAACAACTTTGTGCTTTAAGAAGCTGGATCATTTCTGAGCTCCATAAAGAACCACAACAAAAAAAAGAATTAAAGCCCTTAAAAATAGTGAATTTGCCCAAGGTCATCTAAACATACCATCATTTTAATAAAATACATCTAGACTATTATCAGAGAATTTTTTTTTTTAATTTAAAAAAAAGAAAAAAAAAACCTCTCTCCATCCTAAACAAGCTGTGTTTTTCCAATTAAAATTTGCATCTGTAATTCTTTTTGCAATGTGTATAATGTTTGTAAATACCATTTAATGTATAAACTGTAACAATGTGTTGCATTATTGTTAATATGCTCTATTTTCTATATTGTAAAAAATTAACAAATGAAGTACAAGATTTTTCACTTGTTAAAATTTTGAAACAATATGTTAATAAGCCAGAGAATGAGGAAGACCAAATATGTTTCATGATTTGCAAAATAATATAGAGAAAAAGCACTTCCATTTTAGCAGTTCACAAAAGGAAGTCAGATGAATAACTTGATGCTCTGTCCAATCTAAACTACTGTTTATGAATTATCTTGATAATGCCAACAAATTCTGCTTCGTCTAGCTTCAGTGAAAGTTCTCAATTTTCTTCACCTCTGTCCCTGGAAATGTGATGGAACACCTTGTTCTGGATGCCCCTTCCAGGCAATTGGAAAAGTAGAAGGTTATCAGGAATAGTCATCATGGGTTCACCTGGGGGAGGTCATGCTTGACCAGCCTGGCTGGGTGGATGGAGGGATGAGAGCAGAAGATGTAGTCTACCTTGATTTCAGCAAAGCATTTGATACTCTCTCTCACAACATCCTTATAATGAAGCTGAGGAAGTGTGAAATAGATGAGTGGATGGTGAAGTGGGTTGAGAACTGGATGACTGGCAGAGCTCAGGGGGTTGTGATCAGCAGCACAGAGTCCAATAGGAGGCCTGTATTTAGCAGTGTTCCTCAGGGGTCATTGCTGAGTCTGGTCTAGTTCAGTATCTTTATCCGTGACCTTGATGAGGAAATGGTGTCCATCCTCAGCAAGTTTTTTTGATGATACAAAGCTGGGATGAATGGCTGACACACCAGAAAGTTGTTCTGCTGTTCAGTGAGACCTGGACAGGCTGAAGAGCTGGGTAGAGAGGAACCAGATGAGGTTTGACAAGAGCAAATGTAAAGTCTTGCACGTAAGAAGGAATAACTGCATGCACCAGTACAGGTTGGGGGATGACCTGCTGGAGAAAAGCTCTGCAGAGGGACCTGGGAGTCCCGGTGGATGACAGGTTGGCCATGAGCCAGTAGTATTCCCTGGTGGCCAAGAAGGCCAACGGCATCCTGGGGTGCATTAAAAAGAGCGTGGCCAGCAGGTAATCCTCCCCCTCTACTTTGCCTTGGTGTGGCCCCACCTGGAGTATTATGTCCAGTTCCAGGCTCCCCTACAGAAGAAGGGTGGTAATCACTTGTAAAGAGTCTAGCTGAAGGCCACAAAGATGATAGAGGACCTCGAGCACCTCTCTTATAATGAAAGGCTGAGTGACCTGGGTCTGTTCAGCCTTTAGAAGATAAGACTCAGAGGGGATCTGATCAATACCTATAAATATCTAAGGTGTGTAGGGGAAAGGGATGAAGCCAGACTCTTTTTGGCTGTGCATGGCAATATGACAAGGAAAAATGGCCACAAACTGAAGCATAGGAAATTCCACACAAATGTGCATAAGAACTTCACAGTGAGGGTGTTGGATCACTGGAACAGGTTGCCCCAGGTTGCCCAGAGATGTTGTGGAGTCTCCCTCTCTGGAGACATTCAAGATCTGCCTGGACACCTACCTGTGCAACACTGTCTAGGGAGCCTGCTTTGGCAGGGGGGTTGACTAGATGATCTCTAGAGGTCCCTTTCAACCCCTACAATTCTGTGAGTCATCCAGCAATCAATTCCATTTTTTTTTTTTTGGTGACCAGGATGTCATGCAGGACAGTTTGAAATGCTTTGCACAAGTCCAAGTGGATGTCATCAGTTGCTCTTTATCCACTCAACACTGAAATTCTATAATAAAAAACAATCACGTTTGTCAGGCCTTTGGTGAAGCAGCGTTGGTTACAATACAGAAAAATATAGGAAAAAATAAAGGAGAAGAGAAAGAGGAAATAATAGTGAGGAATATAAAGGGAAATATTGCTTGAAGGCAAAACAGAGAAGAAAATCTTATGTCAAAGGATTACCAAATATTTTTAGTGTTTGTGTAGAGATGGTACGGTACTGAGGTCAAATTACATTACTCATAGTTATTTATTTATACCATACATCTTTCTGAAAACATGGTAATTATTAACATGAATCTAGCCAAATTAATTAAGATTAGGAGACCTGTAACTGTTAATCACCTTAATTTGTGCTGCTATAATATGATATAACTGTTCTAGTGTAAATTTTCATCCTTTCAAATGAAATATGACTGAAATTTTACCTAAAAAATGTTTCCAATTCCTAATAGTTATTCTCTCTTGTTCATTTTATCCCTCATGCCCTCCTGACATTCACCTTTTCAAAGGGAACCAGAGATCAGACCAGAGAAAATTGAACTATTTCCCCTTTTAATATTTTTTTTTTTCCTGGAGTCAGAAAAGGCACACTTAAATTGTAATGTTTTTGTAAGATTTGAAAATAATTATTTTTTGTATTGTTAATATTTTATCAATCTGAACATTGCACAATATTTGTCACATGACAGCAAAAATATATTTGCATCCCGACAATTCACTGAAAAATGTTTAACTATCTGTGACAACATTTTTGTGGCCTTTGAAAACATCAGTTACTATTACACAGAAGAAAATTAGCCATTTTATGTTTCAAAGTTGTGAGTTCTAAGAGACAGAGTGCTGAGCAGCTGAACAAAAACAATGTTTTGCAAATCTGAATGACATCTGTCATGTTTCTCATGGTGACCTGAGTAGCTCCCTTATTTAAAAAGTCAAGTTTAAAATGATGCCCCGCTGTAAATCAGAATAGTTTTGATAAGGTCTGATATTGGAATTTGAAATAAATGTAAGAAATCTTTTAATTAAATATAAAAACAAAATCAGTCTATGTAGGCATGCCACAAGCTAAATATAATATGAGAAACACCTTTAGTAGAAATTTGTTTTTTAAAATAAATGTCTATATTTAGAGTCAGAAATAAAGATCATCGGTGATCTCTGAATAGTATTACAACTTTTTTCACTGATGACACAGATAGGATTTTCTTTTTACAAATAGAAAAAAAAACAAACACAGCACTTCAGATTTAGATCAATTTGTATTGATTCGATACTAAACTGTTTACAAGGTGATGCTGGGAAAAGAACTTGAGCCTATACTTCTCATAATAATCATCTGAAACTGGAAGCATGACTGTCATCTTGTAATAAGTAGATTTAATGATAGCCATGGTTGTCAGTAATTGTTTTCTGTAGATCTTATGAGAAGTATGGTCACTATGATATTCCAACAGCATTAGAAATTCACTACTAAGATAGACTCTTTGCATATTTGTGCATGTGTGTGTATATGCTGTCAGTAAGAGAGACAATATTAAGTGAATAGCTGGTCAAAATTCTGGTTTAAAAGTTATTTCCAAGCAAAACAAAAAAAAAAGGGCTTCTAACTTTACATACAGAATTTTGATAAGAATAAGTTAAAAATTCAGACTTGGCTTTGAAGAAAGAATTGTATGTTTGATTGATTTTATTTGATTTTGATTGATACCTCTTGATGATATATAAACCATAAGGAAAAGTGTGTTCTGTACACATGAATGTTTTGTATGCTATTCCATGTTAGTGAATATAACTTTACAATAAAAATAAAAATAAATGTCATTTTCTTCATTTGATCTCTCAGTTAGAGATTCTTAAACACAGTCGTAAATTGAAATCAAAGCCTTGATCCTTCCCCAGTCCTCAGATGTAATGTAGCAAGATTTTTTTTTTTTTCCCATATGTACATTAAGCTAAGAGGCCTAATTCTTGTAGAAAGAAACAGATGTTTCTCAAAAACTTGAAAATCACAGAAAGTAGTCTCTTGGATTATAAGAATCTTTTTTTGTTGTTTTTTTTTTTTTTTCTGACAAGAAAATTTGTGCGTCCATGGTAACTATCAAGTTGCTGATGACTTTTCATTCCCCTGCTGAGTTAAAAGTGAATTTTTCTATACATAACACTTTGGCTGCTGAGAGCTGAACCTGTTCTCTCAAGAATCGATATTTTGAAAACATGCTTCTTTCAATACAGGAATTTCTAAAATTACATAGATACAATAACCTAGGAATAGTAGTGGTGCCTGGTGCAAAGCCTATTCTAGTTTCTTGACCACAACTACAAGGCTGGGTATAGCTACATTTTATCAGTCATGTACTGTTTTTCACCACCTAAGATTTCATAGAAATATTTATTAAGGTTTGTGCTTAATTACTCAAACATCCAGCATCTTAATCATAGCTATTAGAGAGTACTAACAAATTGCTCAGAGTATACTCAGAAATTGTGATTATTTTTGAAGTTATTTTGTAGATCACTTTGCTCAGGACAACTAGGACTGATGCTGTTTGACAATTTCTTTTCTTTTTTTTTTTTTTTCCATTTTCTGACAGTACTATCAGTTCTATTATGCATAAATGTTTAATGCATAATGCAACTAATGCTTGATGTTTTGACTACATCACTCTCCACTTTTTTCTTGAAATTCCACAGGCATAGTAGTTCTCAAACATGCATCTGCTGACTTGATCATCTAAGGTATTGGCTCTAAACATGTCAAACACATAATCTCTCATCCCTAGTTCTTGATGGATGCTTTTCCCGGAACATGCTGCCAAGCTACTACCAAATAGGTATAAAGCAGAATCCTTGCATCTTTTTTTTCTTTCCTTTTTTATTTTTTTCAGAAATCTGACTTCACCTTAGAAAATGTTTGCACCTATTTCATTCTATCTATTGTTACACAGTCAGACCAGTATGTAGGTTCTGGAGAAAAATGATAATGTTCACAATCCTAATGTAAGTAGGACAGAGGGTCCTGCTTAGTGCGGCAATTACTTCATGGACAAGTAACTGTGTGAAAAAAATATTTACCAGCCAGCTATTAAGCCAAAACATTCTCAAAAATCATTTTATGCTTCACTGCCCATGGTTCAGTTTAGACATAATCAAACGAACTTTAAATGAATTCTCCCAAGCATAGGTAGCAGTCTAATTTAATGAGCAGAGCAATCAATACAAGTCACCCACCAGAAAAATACTTCTGTTGAAATATGTGTTGCCATCACTGGACTGAAAGTAGTAACTAAACTAAAAGGTTAAATTTGATTTGGTAGGAGATGGAGAAATGCTGATATCCTTGTCAGTGTTCCAGATCAGAAAAATAGAAATGCTCGTGTACTGTCACCCCAAATATATCTGGACGGCATAAAAATTAGTGTAGTTAAAATTATTATTGAGGAAACTCAAACTTAGAAACAACACAGTGAGAAACACAGTTTATCTGGGAAAAAAAAAAAAAAGACAGAACTGGTTGTCCAGCATTTAATGTTTGAAAGTACATTTTTATTCCTGAAAGAATAATAACAGTCTTATGTTTGGCAGCTGAATAGTTGTCTGCTCTTTTTTGGTGGTAAACAGGGACACTAATCATAGAATCATACAGTATCTTAAGTTGAAATGGACCCATAAGGACAATTGATTACAGCTCTGGGCTCTGGCAATTTGAAGTCCCCTATAAGAACAACAGCAGTTGATCAGACAGAGATTTGTTTTAGCTCACTAAAACAAAATTCATTGGTGGTGTCATCTTGGCTGGGTGATCTGTAGTAGACTACCACAGTGACATCCTCTTTCTTTGTTTTTCCCTAAAACTTTATCCAGAATCTTCCAACTGTGTAATCAACAACTAACAGCTCTGTACATTCCAACCTCCATACATATAATGCCACTCCACACATCTCTTTTCCTTTCTGAAAAGCTTGTAACTTTCAATCATAACACACCAGTTATAGAATCATAAAATCATCAAATTGCTTAGGTTGGAAAATACCTTAAAGATTATCAAGTAGAACTGCAACCTAACCATACTACCCTAACTCTAACAACCCTCTGATAAATCATGTCCCTGAGCACCGCAACAAAACGGTTTTAAACAAATTCAGGGACGGTGACTCAACCACCTCCCTGGGGAGCCTATTCCAGTGCTTAACAAACCTTTCTGTAAAGAAGTTTTTCCTGACATCCAATCTCTATCTTCTGTGGTGCAACTTGAGGCCATTTCCCCTCATCCCGTCACCCATCACCAGTGAGAAGAGACCAGCTTATAGTGTCTAGTTTACCTTTGATTCATTTTATATTTCTAGTTTTATTTGACTTTAAAAAAAAAACAACAAAACAAATAATAATAACAACAATGAAAAACCCCAAATATTGTAGAAACAAAAAGAACTAAAACTTCTTTACAGTCAAATAAAATCATAGAGTCATAGAATATCACTGAGTTCAGTCCCTGGATTCACAAAGCACCACCCTATGTGTGAGAGTACTATCCTAACAATCCTCGAAATCCACCAGTCTGGGGCCATGTGCACTGCCCTGGGCAGCCTGTTCCTTATTACCTGGGACCCTCTGGTGAAGAACCTTTCCCTAACATCCAACCTGACCTTCCATTGACACAGCTCTATGCCTATCACTTGTGTCCTCTCACTATCTTCACATAGAAACGATCCAGTTTATTCTCACCTCTGACCTAGAACACCATTGCTTCTAGATCACATTATGTTAAACAATATATAAGTAGCTTTTAGCACTATCTAGCTGACTCCCAATGTAACATATTTCACAGAAGTTTTATAAGCCCTTTTGGAAATGCATTGAGTCCATTTCTAGAAACCTCACATGTATTGTTCATTTTCAGCTATGAAAATAATGAGCGAAGGAAGAAAACATTATCCAGCATGGATGTGGAGTCATTTTACATGTAATATTTTAGTAGCAAGCAAAGGGCTCTCAGAAAGTATGAAAATCACAAATTCTATGTTGTTGTACATTAATCTATGGTGGATATGGGAATGCTGCAGCATTGGCTGTCCAGGCTGACACTCTTTGTCACAGTTGAAATCAATGAGACAGTCACTTCAGCATGAAGTGGATTTGCAGATGTTTTGTTTTTTGTTTGTTTGTTTGTTTGTTTTCCTGATAGTTGCAGTTCTCTATACCATAAACCCTCAGAGAAGAATGACTGTGACAAACTAAATGACAAAAGGAAACAATTACAATTAATAGTTAAAACTGAGTTGATACATGGTTTCTAATTTTTCAATAATGCAGTTGTAATCACATTAGCAAAAAATGTTCTGAATCTGATTTTCTGTGACATTAAACATATAAAATACATTAAGTATTAGAAGAATCTAATTGATAAAACTATAGCTGTATAACCAGATATTTTTCTTCTTTAATTAAATAGTGAGATATAATTATGAAAAAAAGGAGAAAACTGAAAATATCTAGCACTTCCAAATCTAACGGTTGTTTTTTTCCAACTACACTATTAACACTTTCAATCAAAAAGGTTGGAATTTTTCAGTTATTTAGTGTAGATTTTATTGCATTTTAAAATGCTCAAAACATTGAAAAATATTTTTCTTAGTAAATGCAGAGAATCCAAATTTATTCTCTTTATAAGTTGTCAGAAGTTTATATTACTCACTTATTTTTATGAAAAGACAGCACTGAAAACCAGTCAGAGCTAATGCAGTTGAAGTATGTGTTTTTTTAAAAAAATATTATTATTATTATAGTTCACAAATCAACTTCTTGTTTTACAGTTCAATTAATAAAATGTACTTTAATACATTTTCAGCATTTTTTTCTTTGTACTTCTTCATTTCAGTTAGATTCTGAAACCGATAGTTTCACAACTACTGACTAAGAGAACTTGAAAACTGAATTAAGGCCAGGGCGCACTGTCAGAAACCAGGTATGTAGCCACTTTGTATAGATTTTGGATAGAGGATTGGCTTAGAACTCACCAAGAAAGATTTATCTACAAGATGTTGAATACTTGTTGAGAGCATTTAATGTAATTGTAACATTTTGGTGGCTCTGGATTGGTCACTCCAGTAGGGAGAAAAAACAATTTGCTACTTAATTTTTTTACTCCACATCCACATCCACTTTTCCCATTACAGGGACCTTTTTCCCCCATTGGGAGAAATGTGTTTCATAATTCAATTCATTAGGATGCATTAACTAATTCTGTCTTTTTTTTTTTTTTGCATTTAATTAAACCAAATTAAGTCAATTATACTTTTCTATCTCTGTCATCTCTTTTGCATAATTTAAATTGGAAAAAATGAACATTAGCTGGAAAGAAAAGAACAAAAAATATTCCTCTCTGCAGAATTTGAAGCTCTAATGTCAGTGTGAATATAGTTTAAAGTCAAAGTGATATGAGTTTAGCATCAATTATTTATTATCATGATTGATTAGCCAGGGAGAATTTGTGGGGACTTTTGTGGGTGTTTTCTTTTTTTTTTTCTTTTTTTTTTTTTTCCATTTCATTTGCATTTTTATTTATCTATTTGGTGTGTGTTTGTTTGCTTTATTGATTAGGTTTGATTTTGAGAATTATATTGGGTTCACCTGGCATGTGGAAGGACTACAGGAATGATCTCTGTGAGTAGAACTCAGCACTGCCCCACATCAGATCAGATCCAGCTGCTTGAAAAGGAACCCAGGCCTGTTGTAGCAGAGCCGTGAGCAAAGCTGGGTGTGATCTGGAAGAGCAGATTTAAGAAGAGGGAAAAACTACTGTGCAACAGTAGCTAGGAGAGAGAAGTGAGAAAAATGAGAGGAACAGACCTGCAAGTACCAAGATAATAGTAGAAGGTGTGCTCCAGATCTCTACTTGTCTGTTTTGCCTGTGATGATAAATAATAAGCAATTACCTTGTCCTTATTTTAATCTCTGTGCCTTGACCTTTATTTTCTCCTCTCGATCCTTTGAGGAAGGGGAGATGAGAGAATGGCTTTGGTGGAATCTGACTATTACTAACTATTAGAGTGAAACCACATAAAGAACACACATGAATCACTCGGGTGGGGTGGGGGGGGGGGGGGGGGGGGGGGGGGGGAAGTCAATTTATGTTGCGTTTAGGAATTTTAACAGAAGATATACATGGTATAAAGCTGTCATGATAGCACTCATCTCAGCAGCTAAAAGTTAACCCTAATGCCCTTTATAAATGGGGAAAAAAATATATAACTCTTTCTTTTTAAGGAAAAATCTCTATATAATTTTCAGTTTTGATCAGCCATAGGGAAAGTACAATATCAACTGTGTACACTCATGGTGTTATGTTTTGGTTTTCTTTTTTAAAAATTTGTTTTATCGTTCATTCATTTTTATTTTCTCCTTTCTCCATAGAATTCTTTTACCTCTATAACACTGATGCCACAAAAATAACTTTGAGAAGACATTCATAAGAATAAAATGCAGCATTTTTAGAAGTATCCCTCCTTCAAAGAAAATACTGAGCTGTGTGGACAGCTCAGGATGAAGGTACAAAACATTTGATAAACTATTTGTTCTCTCAACTACTCTTATGTATACAAGTGTTAAAAAATAAGCAACAATCCAGAATTCTTGCTGATTCATTAATTCTCTCTGTGCTTATAATCCCTGGTACAAATACATTCTAGGAAACAACCACAGGTACAAAGAAATATTTCCTATGAATCAGTTGTCTAACTAAAGCACTCAGTTTGAATGAAGCTCAGAATAATTTGTCTTATCTAATATTTATTCCGGTCATGACACACTTTGAGGAATTCACAGAGATTAAAAGTTTCTATCTCTCTATCTGTAAGAGATTATTCTTTTACATCATTGTCTCAAAGCTTGCTGGATGGACAGATGGATAAGTCTAAGCAAATCCTGGGCAAGGGTTGAGAAATCCTTTGTCCAATGGACACAGATGGACAAGGCCATGGGCAAGGAGAGAGAGATAAGCTGCAGCTTAATGGCTGTGAAATGGTCTTTAGTGTAGGTTTATCTTGGGGAAGATGGTCATCTCAGGAGGTGCTGCACATGATCTTACCTAAACGCCCAGGAATGCCACGATGGAAGAAGAAGAAGGATAAAATGGAGACCTACAGCCACGAGGTTGTGGGTTTTTGGCAACAGATCCCTCATGAAGAAGAAAAGGCTTCTGACATGAGAAGCCTTACCTCTGACATGAGAAGGCCTCTCTCCCTCCTGGATTTGCTCTGCACTCTACCAGCATGCTGAAGAAGAACAAAGGTGTCTGCCATCGGATGCCTCTCTACAGAATTCCTGCTTGCTGATGGACTCTGCTGGGCCTACTAGCTGAGTCCTGCTGCTTCCTCCTGGACTGGTTCTGCAACTTCTTCCTACTACTTGCTTGCTGCCCAAGGCCAGCCATACTGCTGCTCTCCCCCTGCGCTTTTGCCTTGAACCTTTGAAACGGCATGCAACAGGACTGCGGCTTGATCCTGGTGGTGACTATCCCTACTTCATGCAATTCGTTCTTATTTTCTATCTTTTCTATCACCCTCCTTCCCTTCCCCGTCACCCTAATTCATAATAGTTGCCATCCTTCCCTTCCCCACTCCCTGATTAGGATTTATAATAAACTGGTTGGACCAACATTTGAACCCTTGTTTCTTAATCTCATGCCAGGTATACAGATATAAAAGAATCTCCTTTCCCTCCTATAAATTGGAGCGAGACACTATCACACTGCCACCTCTTTGTTTCCTACAAAATGTAAATTCAACCTCCTCTATCTTGAAATCATGCCTTCTCAGTGAGGCATTATACGCATCAGATGAAACATTTCTCACTCCTTTCACCTTCTACACTTTGAATCAGATGTGATGACTATGGACAAAACATTTGTTATCAGAAAAGATGTGGTATGGGGAAAGGGATCCAAGACAGTGATTTAGAAAGGTGTCACTTCTTTTTCATGGTTTTATCTTGCATTTACTCTTTCTTTCTTTTTATTTATTTATTTATTTATTTATTTATTTATTTATTTATTTATTT
>JAPSGF010000250.1:7363-27998 GCA_035772895.1 Perdix hodgsoniae | reverse complement strand
TTTATTTATTTATTTATTTATTTATTTATTTATTTATTTATTTATTTATTCTCTCTCTCTTCAGAAAGGTCCTTTCTTTCTATGGGAGATGCTTGACTTAAGTTTTTATCTAGTTGATCTCAATAGATTTATATAACTAGGCTTCCAAAATTGCTTTTTTCTAAGAACAGCAGCTTGGAACTTGTCCATTGGTCTTTTCGTAGTTCCTCTAAGCTGGCCTCTAAGAACAGCAGCTTGGAACTTGTCAATTGGTCTTTTCGTAGTTCCTCTAAGCTGGCCTCTGGAAATCTGAGATGAGAGAAATTGAATGAATAGATTAATTCAGAAATATTTATTTGTTCCTGTACAGTTTATGTTTTCTTTATGTAATAATCATTTTTGTTTCTTATCTTGTTTATTTCTATAAAAAGTTCAAAGCATAAGTCCATATTCAGGATACATCAAGAGTTCTGACTGTTCTCTTTGTAGTAGAAGAAAGACATTACTTCACTTTTTTTTGGTCACTGTGTTTGTCTTCTACTGCAACTAGTCAGAACATGTCTACCAATCAATGTTTCTTTTCTTTCTCTTGAGGTCGTAATCCATGAGTACCTATTTCTACTCTCGATGGGAATAAGGAAGAGCTTCTTTTGTTGCATTCTACATTTTCCTTGTTCAAATACATGATTATACTTCTGTATGAGCTATCTTCTTAGTAATTAAAAACAAAACAAAACAAAAATGTAAGCAACTCAAAGTTCTTCTTCATCCCTGCTCTGAAACAATTTGGAATTTATCTTGTTTTTCCTAAAGCTAGGGATAATACTGATCAGACTGTAACACAGCTGGAGAGAATGCTCTAAATAAACAACAACAAAAACAAAACAAAAACAAACAAACAAAAAACTCAAAGGATGGCAAGACTAACTGGTGTTTATTGAGAAATACACTGTATCTTTCTTTGTCAAGGCTGCTAACAGGTGTGTCAAGGCAAGGATATACATTGTAAAAGGATAGCTATTCTGACTTCAAAAGATTTGTTTGAATAAGAAATGTAGCATTTCTTCTTCACTGATATCGTACACTGAAGCCTTCTTGAAGCCAAGAAAAGAGTGTGCAAAGGTGGTAGCTTTGGGCTCTCTTTGCTTGGCACATGAGTCTCTTTCTGATAATTTCAATTCTACTCCCTCTGTAGGTGCATTCTGCTCTTTAGTACTCTGGAAAATGTGTTGTTAATAAAATATGAACTCTACATGTAAACAAAACACAAACTTACCAAAGATATATATATATATATATATATATATATATATATATATATATATATAAGTTATTATTTTAAGGGAGCAGCAGTTTATAGTCCCACAAGACATCTTATTCTTTCTGGAGACTTTTTATTTTCCTCCTCGAACAAAAAGAGATGCAATAAGTTTTGCTATCTTTGAATAGTGTTCTCAAAGATCAGGTGTCATATTTTCCTCAAAGATAATTTTATTTTTTTTTTTAAATCTGAGTAGAAAACAACTGAAGAGATATGAAGAACACATGAAAATAAATAACAATCTAGTGATGGGTACAACCAAAATCTAATGGATATGCTTGTGCTTGAGGCAGACAAAAATCTGAGGCTACAAAGATGAATAAACAACAATAATTATTTGTTGACTTTGCTACACTAATAATATAGACTACCAAGGACAAAAGTTGTCTCCTAGTTTGTGTGGTACCTTCTAAATATCCCCAAGGTTACAAAGATATTTTCTCAATACTAAATAAAGAAAAAACCTTCCTGGAGAAATATTTGAGGTAGAAAGTAGCACCTTTCAAAAATCTCTCTCTGGAATATGACAGCTCTGTAAAAGCCATTCTTAAATTTTTCACATTGTTGTCAAACCCTTGAGATCTATTCTTCTTCCTAGAAACTGTAGACTCATAATTTTGAACTGCTATCTTTGTTCAGCTACCCTAAAAGAAGAAAATGATATAGTGAACCCATCTGCACTCTTCGCTCAATGAAGTTTTATAGTTAGGGTCAATTAGGAGACGGCTTGCAATATGAGGGCACAACTATGAATTAGTGATTGAAAGCAATTTGATTTGCTGTAGTTTTCTTCTTCTTCTTCTTCTTCTTCTTCTTCCTCTTCTTCTTCTTCTCCTTTTACTATCTTCTCTCTTTCCTCTTTTATTATCTTTTATAGTTATGTTCTCTTTTTTTTTTAATTCAGTTATTTTTTTGTTTGCCCTAACATATCATATGCTATCATATGTTGGTAATAATATGTTGGAAAAGAAAAACATTAGAAGTCATTTAAATATGTATTAATTTAACAAATTATTGACTTTGAAATAGACCTAAGTCAGAGAAAGATGTGACTTGGTAAGTACTATTAAATTACTCATATAGGTACATTCCTTAAAATGACAAAAAATATATTTTTTGTGATACAGTGCATACTCAGAACAAAGTCTTGAAAAATAATGGAGTGTAAGTTAATCAACAGCAGTGTGAAATCTTTAACCATCTTTATTTAAATAATAATAATAATAAAAAAACCTATATTATCTATGCAGTAAATAAGCCAATGACAGTCCCTTCTAGTGTGATACAAGCACAATGGAGCAATAGAAGATAACAAAAAGGAAAAAATACATTATCCTTTCCAACAGCTGGTGAGAGCTCAAGATGAGTGCAATCCCTATTCAGAGAATTGCTGCTTCTTCAGTTGAAACCTTAAATGAGGGAGAGGAGAGGTGGACAGAGAGTCTACTCCTTCTGGTCACTCAGGTGCATTGCTTGCACCTGAGCTCCTTGGGTTAGTCGCACCTTCTTACCTGCTGCTCAAACACTGGTTCAAGCTGTGACCTGGCAATTCTGCTGCATTGTTGCTGCAATAAAAAGAGAAAGGGCAATTACTAAAATTAATGGAACTGTAAATCTACGTCACCTGAAATTATACTTTCACTTTCTGTATCAGGCTGGTTGCTAATACAGTATTTTGATGATTCTATTTTTCATGTAGGTTAGTGATTCTAATTGATCAAATTCTAGCTTAAACACTGGATGTCAACCTCAGTACCCTTGCTGATGGATTCTATTAGGTGAAATACTGTGGACCTGAAAATTTTAGGTGGTTAGACCTCATGTTCACATTAATGGGCAAATAGACTGACACATTTTTTTCTTATTTTTGAGAAAATTTTTGCAAATTTTCTCAAAAGGCAGAAGGGAATAAGATGGGGAAAAAACCGCTTGGTTTTACATGCCTGTTTTTGTTAAGATGTCTAAATTGAAAATAGCCAAGAACAGCAAACTATCCTAAGGACAGTTAAAATAGAATCATAGAATGGCTTGGGTTGGAAGGGACTTCAACAATGATCAAGATTCAATCCCCCTGCTTCATGCAGGGCCACCAAGCTCTGTATCTAATATTAGACCAGTCAGTATTAGGAAATCTCAAACATTAAAGCCCAAACTTAAACCCTGAATGTTATTTACTTTGTCAGCAGTAGACTCAACCATTTAATGCTGAAATCTATCTGTGTAAGTCTGGAAGAGAGAGTCAATTTTGTAGAGAGTGTACAAAAATATTTTAATCAAAATAAACTTGTTTTTATCTTAGTGCTTTCTAGCTGACCAAAACATATGCGTAATAAAATCATCTAGGGTCAACTGAAGCATGTTTTATTACTCCATTTAGCAGTATATTCTAAGAGCAAATTACTCTGTGTTTAAAGAAGAAAAAGAAAACTGTCTGAAAATATTTCTCAAATCTCATATGAATTTACAGATAAGTTTTATGCCCTAGTACTTGTTTTTCCTTTCTCTATTTAGGACTAAAATATTTAATCCTTAGTGTACCAATGTATGACTTCTTGCTGGGGAAAGCTGCAGAGTGCTTGAGGGTTGAAGTTTCTTAATCACCCAGATCAGATGATCTTTGAGACCAATTCACTACTTCCTTTCAGCCATCAGTGTCTATGATTTCTGTGCATGGAAGTCATGGTGTGTGGGGTGTTTCAGAGGAGGAGGAGGAAAGCAAGGTAGGAAATCTGGATGCTACTAGGATATATTCCCACCTGGGGAATGCTTCTCAGAGCAGATGACAGTAAATATAAAGAAGAAATACTCAAAATCTAAAAGTACTTACAGTTTTTGCCTTTTTTTTTTTTCTTTTGAATATTCCATCCTTTTTGTATCTCATCCAATTTCTTTTATGTTATACAAACTTTAGGATGGAATGTATTTTTTGTAACACAATACAAATTAAGTTATCACTTCAGAAAAATAACATTGAAATCAGTATAAAAAAATCATACATGACATTAAGGTTATCCTAAATCTTAATATTAACATTTCTCTGATAGATGTAATTGTAATATTAATCATATGTGAAGCTTCACGAAAAAGAAAACTAGAAGTAAAAAAACTCATGAATTTTCTCTATATGCAAGGGCTTCTCAGAAAATAATGCCCCCTATTTTGTTATGTTGGTCTGTGACATGAGAGGTGGATGCTGGTGATACAGCAGTACAAATTTAACCTTGTCACCTATAATCCATTAAAATATGTTGTGCATCATATCGTAGCAGAAAGGCAGTCTGACAAAATGGTGTCTGACATGAAAGTGCTTTTGAAACACTCAATCAAGTTTGCCATTTAAAAAACAATTCAAGGTACAGCCCTTGATGAGTAAAGTGTTGTGTGTTGTCTTTTAGGGTAGGAAAGATGTGATCCTTTTGGATTTCCTGGAACCTGGATAAATTATTAATTGTAATCACTATATTGTGACCCTGACAAAGCTGACAGCTCAAATATTCAGAATCAGATTAGTGAAGAAGACGAACTTTCTTTTGTGATCCGTTAATGCCAGGACACATTCCAGTTTGAAGACTATGGAGTACATCACTAACCTTGGATGCAGCATCCTGCCACACCTATGATACAGACCAGTGGAAAGCCATGTGACTTGTACCAATGAAAGACAGACTGTATGAGCAATGTTTTTCTTAACAGCGGCTTGTCATAGCAGCTGTGAAACAATGGGTCTCCTCCACCAGTGCGGAATTTTATGAGCACATCATGCAGGCTCTTGTTCATTGCTGGTAAAATTGTATAGCTAATGATGGGGACAATGTTGAAAACGAGTATTCTGTATCTGACAATTTTTTCTCTATCAAATGATGTTATTGTGCTTTTTGTATCTGTTGCTGTTTCCATGGAAATAAATAGGAGGCATTACTTTTGTGGTGACCTATATATATTAAAAGCAGCATCAAAAATCCAGCAATCTGTCCTGTTGCTAGACGTCCAAAGAAGAGGATAAAGCCTAAAGCACAGATTGTGTCCTTCCTCTAACAGTTCATGTTTTTTGTTACAACTTTTCTTTTCCATTGCTGTGTCAGCCCTTTGCTGCAGAGCAGTCACGACAGTCAGGAGCTGAAACAGAACTATTGCTATTTCATCCTACTTCCTCAGTTGTTTGTCAAGATGACCAGCAGCGTTTGAACTCAGACTTCTGTAACACTGAGTAGAAGGTGGAAATCCACCTTGAAATTCAGAATCAGCACTGTCTCTCTATCTCAGTCAGCACAGAGCATATTTGTTTAAACTGAGAGAGAATGTATAGCTAAGGACACACTGTGCAAGATAGTGTACAAGCATAACAAATTGGAAGTTTTTGTCCAGGGAGCTTAAAATCTCAGTTTGAAATGAGAGACAGCAGGTGGATAAGACAGATGGAGAGGAAACCCAAAAATAGCAGCATGACAGCTGTAACCAGTGTAATAAGCAGTGGTCACACCAGCTGGCTAATCACTGACAAGTGGCTTTTAGCACTGCTACAAAGATAAGCTTGAAGAAAAGAATTAAAATAGAAATAGGAGATTTTTAATTGTTTCCACACAGAAATGGAAACATGAGAGAATGACATTGCTAGTGTGAAAAATGTAACAAACAGATGATCAGAAGCCAGGATGGCAGCCAGCACAGCAGTGGGAATCTCGATCCATTATGTATATATGCAACCACAGTTGAGATTAACCTTGAAGGGTTTTAAAAAAGGGTGATATGAAGCTGCTTGAAATGAAAGCAAGTGAAGAGGGCTTCTGCTACCTATGCTTTAAGCAAGGAACAACACAATGGTTTGTGCAAATCCACCTAGAAACATGTTAGAAAGATCTAAAGGAGACAAGTTTAAATACAGTAAAGAAAGAAAGAGGAGATCAACTTTCTTAAAGTGATACAGTGAACAGCTAGTTCAGCAGTGGAGATTGAGAAGCTTGGTGGAATTTCAGAGAGGATATTTTAGAGGACTCAGATATTTGTCTTTCAACTTCCAAAATCAAAATCAAAAGGCATCTTCCTGTTATAGCACACAGATCTCTGTGAGTCTGTGATGTGCATCATACACAGGATGTATGGAGACACCTGATGTCTGATATGTCTTGCCAAATGAGCCAGATAACTGTCATCAAGAAATTTCACTGGTCCTTTAAATTAATATTCAAGAAATGTCTGTAGTGAAGAAATTTGGAGCAGGTTTTCTATTTAAGAATATAGCCGTTCAGACTGAAACTTTTTGGTGGTGTCTGAAGCTTATATCTCCACCCCCATCCCCCCTCTGCTTTTCTTCTTCACAGATGGTTTCAACAGCTTGAGGTTGCCTCTTTGCATATGATGCCAAGATGCTTCCTCTTTAACAGGCAGTTTTTGAGCTCCCACCTACCCATGCGCTCACACAGATACTCCCAACAACTCCAGGCCTTGCAGATCCACACATAGAACATAGAAAATCTGAATATACTAAACCATGGATATCCAACTTTTTGGTTTGTCTGGGCTGCATTTAGTGAACAGAAATTGTCTTGGGCCACATATTCCTAGGTGACTCCAAAAGTAATGCCTCCTATTTGTTTCTGTGGAAACAGCAACAATGAGCACAGTAACACAATTTGATAGAACAAATTCTCAGCTACAAGGAACAATTTTTCAACATAGTCACTACCATTAGCTATGCATACCATTAGCTATTAGCATGCAACAAAACTCTGCGTGCTGTGCTCAAAACAATGTGATCCACTATCAGCATTGATGAAACACACCACCCACTGCAGCACTGTGCTCACATTCACCATTTTGTCTCAATAACAATTAAGAAAGTATCCATAAATGTCAATGAATGCAATTTTTTTCCAAGTGGAAGAATTCAGTGACAAACCTTTATTTCATACACACTCCCGTGTAAGACACCACTTTTGGCCACTGCCCTGTGGTTACCATCCATCACACAGCAACAAAAGGTAATGGAATATTGGTGGGAGGATTCAATCTCTACCGCCATACCACCAATATCCACCTTTAATTTTAACAGAGAGCCCCAGATCTCTCAGCCTATACTTGTAGGGAAGGTGCTCTAGCCCTCTGATCATCTTTTGGACTTTTTCTGGACCCGTTCCATGTCCTTCTTGTGTTGGGGCCACCAGAACTGCATACAATACTCCAGGTGGGGTCTCAAGAGAGCAAAGAAGAGGGGCAGAATCTCCTCCCTCAACCTGCTGGCCACACATGTCTTGCTGCATTCCAGGATATGGTTGGCCTTCTGGGCTGCAAGTGCACGCTGCCAGATCATGTTGAATATTTCATCAACACTCCCAAATCCTTTTCCTCCGGGCTGCCCACAAGCCATTCTCCATCCAACCTATATCTGTGCTTGAGATTGCCCCAACCCAGATGTAGAATCCAGAGGAACCACTGTCCAGGTTCCTCTGGATGGCTTCCCTTCCCTCTAGTGCATCAACTCCACCACTCAGCTTGGTGTCATCTGCAAATTTGCTAAGAGTGCACTTGATTCCCCTGTCAATGTCATCTATAAAGATATTAAATAACACCAGTACCAGCACTGATCCCTGAGAATGCCTTGTCACGTCTCCACTTGAACATTGAGCCATTGACCTAAACTCTCTCAGTGCAACCATCCAATTCCTTATGCAGTGAGTAGTTCATCCTTTTTTTTTTTCAGTTTGGTAACAAGGATGTCATGCAGGACAATGTCAAATTCTTTGCACAAGTCCAGATAGATGACATGGACTTGTGAAAAGCATTTGACATCCTATAATTAAATTATACTATGCAGGCTGCAAAGTATTACTTCAAAGGAATAATTTTTTTGTGTGTAAACCAAAATTGTTTAACTACCATGAGGAAATGAATTGCAGATAATCCTAGAATTCAACACAGAAAGACATGAGCTAGTTTTACAGTTCTTGGTTTTGGTAAGAAAAATATGCATTTTAATCTATCCAGAATACCAAAAATGGTTTAACATCTTTGGAAGATTATTCTTAGAAAGGCACTAGGCATATCTGACACTTACTCTGAGTAAGCTGATCATCAGCACCAACATAGTTTAGGAGGAAGTACCCTTGGAATACGAAAAGTAGGACTGAAGGAGAAATTAGCTAAATAGAAGCAGAATATTACAGCACCTTAGAACTGTTATAAAATTAGGGATGGTTCCAATAAAAATACTGAATTCTTAATATGATTTTTCATTGTTTTTCAATCTGTTTCCTTTTTGCTTTATGATGGCAGTGATTCTTATTTGTCTTTATCATAACCGTACATACAGAATGGAAGTGAGATACACAGTGCAGGAAAGTTTTCAATTCATTTATTTTAGTCATATTTTTGCTGGACCATCAAAAGAGCCATCTGGAAAAAAAATCTATCTAGGATTCTTGAAACTAAATAAAGAAAAATCTAAAAGTTATACTGTGTTAGGATGAGGTTTTCTTCTGTTATAGCAAAGTATTGGCTTAGAAATTATCCATAGGCTTTCTTGGGAAACATTGGAGGGCTCAGACTTGCACCTGGTTAGTCACATTTCCAGAGACTTTCTGCTATATGCGTCCAGAACCTTTCGTGAATATAGAATCACATCGTAGAATCATAGAATGTTCTGTGTTAAAAACAGTGATCATCTAGTTTCAACCCCCCTGCTATTTGCAGATATAGTAAACAGATGTTTCAAACTCATGCAGAATACCTCACTCTAGGTTCGCTTGACTTTTCCAGAACACCTGTAGATAAGTAAGCAGTCCAAAATTTCTCATGTCAGACCTTAAACAACTCAGTTTATGAAATGTCTTTCAAAGTAGAGTCTCAAGATCTTACTGTTTTGTCCTACATAGCAAAGTTGTAGTGAACTCAGAAACACTGCAAGTGATCATTTTAGCAGTGATATTATAAATGGTATTTGTGGTGGAGATACTGTCCTCAGTTCAGTCTCATCTCACTGGATGAGTACAATCTGTTAGTGGTGGTTTTCCTCTAAGTTTTTGGAAATATTTATTTCAATTCCTGGTAAAATGAAAGTGCCCAGAAATAATCTAAAGTGTTTTTCTATTTTTATTTTTATTTTTATTTTTATTTCTATTTTTATTTTTATTTTCAATTATTTATTTATTTATTTATTTTTATTTTTATTTATTTATTTTGCTTAACTGCAAAAGTACAGACCCTTGATCACCGAGGATATTTATAGAACAATCTGGATGGCTGACTTTATTGCTACAAAAGGGTTAGATTTGATTTACTAAATCGATTTCTCCTGCAAGTGTACCTGCTTCTCAAAATGCTCAGACTTTTATTGTGGGAGTGAATTTTTTGTCAGTTGATGAAGCTTTTATTTGTAAATCAACAATCCTACTCTAGTTCACCTCTTTTTCTCTAATATCTGCTCAGTGTCTAAACTATGAAATATATTAGCCATCCATCATAACTAGGCTTTATACTCACCAAATATGATATGACTGAAATTAAAATTTTAATATTTTTCTATACAATACACTAGTCTTCATGAAAAAAAAAAAAGACTTTTATAAAAATTATTTATAATGTGACATAAATATCTTTAACAAATAGTGAATCCAAACAATCTTAAATACATGGATGATGTGTGCACAAAAAATGCACAAAAAATTTGGAGACTCATATTTATCCTGCCTGGAATTACTATATAAAGATGATCAGTGACATGTGTAGAAGGAATTAACATTAGTCTTCTATCAGAAGAAAAGCAAATGAAGAAAGGCTGCAAATGTGGGCTGCTGTTCACAGAAATGATACAGATAAAATCTAAGGGATAACCAGTAAAGCGGGGAAAGGGTTAGTATCAAAGAGTACTTCCATTGAAATAAATAAAGAAAACCAATAAATAAAGAAACCATACCCAAATCTCCTGAGGCTGAAGATGCAGAGTTAATTTTCACAGTTGTTTATGGGCTGAAATATTTGAACAGTGTTTTGCTTTGCAGTCATTACAGAAATAGAAGTGTAGAAATATAGAACAAGTTGCCACTTGTTCTGAGGCCCTGTTATATGAATCTCACATCTTCTTTGGAAGCTGATCTATTTTGGTGCATTTTACCAAAAGAATTTTTTTTTTTTTTAATTCAGAGTCTGTCTAGAGAGGGAAATCAATGAAGTACTTAGAACAATGACAGACTCTAGCATCTGCTTCAAGTGAATATGGCAGAGAAAGCTCCTTTATTTTATGCTTTTCTTGGGAAACATGTGGCTAAAAATTTTCCAGTTACACTACTGGCTTTTTGAAAATGGAGGGAATATATCTAAGACTCATGTCAAAAGGTAACACTGTAAAAGAAACCCCAGTCCTCTGTACAGCTTTTTTCAAGCTTATTTTCTTAGGATGTCTAGCTGAAAACTTGATGAAATGTCAGGTCTTCACAGGATTGCGTTTAATGAGCAAAACTTCAATTACATTTCAAGGCATTCTGTTTCTTAGAGGCTTTTTTTTTGTTTGACTTGAAACTCTGAACACAGCCTCCAGCTGTTAAAGTCTTGTTTCAGAGAACCTGGGAGATATTATTGATTTTTCTTAAAAAAAAAAAAAAAAAGAAAGAAAGAAAAGAAAAAAAGAAAAAAAGAGCACTACCTTTAAGCAAGTTGTGAATACCAGATTACTGTTGTATTTTTGTGCTTTTTTTACTTTCCTTTTTTTTTTTTTTTAAACTTTTGTTATTCTAATTTCTAATTCTTCTGTGTCTTAGATCTGTGTGTCCTATTCCTTTAAGAAAATGTGCTTAGGTATTAAAAGCTATAGATCCTACATGTCTTCTTATTTTATAGCTCTACATCACAAATTACACTATAGAAGATAAAGGGTTTATAAAGGTTTATACTGATGCAAAGAACATAAAGGGTTGCCTGTGCTAGGATTAACTATTTTTATCATATGCTTTATATTTTTTCACAAACTTGAAATTTCCTTAACTACTGGACACACAATAAAATATATATATATTTTACTTAAAATAATAGCTTCTTCCTTATTATGTTACATGCATAATCTTTAGACCTAGAAATCTGTGAGACTTTAAACAAATTTGCTTTCAGTTTTCAATTTTAAAATGCCTAAATAATATTGTATCATACACAGGAAGATATGATGTAGATATTAAATAAGTTCAAGAATTTAGAAACTATTATATCAGTTTTTCTTTCCACATTCTTAAATCCTTACTTTTAACTGTTAATGGTTTTAACTCCTTGATCAAATGGTTATCCAACAAATGGTTATCCAACATTTGATGAAATGGATAGAAGCAGTGTCATTTGATCTTGCATTACAGACAAAGCATTAAAAAAGATCTGAATTCATGACAATTCAGTTTTCAATATTAGATGTATAGTGATTTGAAGACACAACTTGGGAATTTGCGGAAAGATGAAAATGTCTCCTGAGAAACATTAAAAGGAGAGATTTAAAAATTATAAAAGGTTATTTTGTTGTTGTTTTAATTTTACTTTCTTAGTAGAGAAGAAATTAGTGGGAATTACCTTATAAATTATCTCTCTCTATATATAAAAGCATTGTTAAGGATTATGGAAGAGCTACAAAATTGAATACATTTTTCAAGATGTATGTATGGTTTCTAGAAAGTATAAATAGCTGTATAAATTTTTCCTTTTTTTTTTTTCTTTTTTTGATTAAATTTTTGTTTCATTAGTCCATATAATGTTACCATGTGTAATATGATGACAGGATGTATAAGAAAAGAAGCATAATGGCATAGATTTATTTGTCTGAAATTTAGAGACTGTGTAAATGCCTGTCCCTTGGTCTGTGGGGACAGGAAAAGGGGAAATAGCCACAAATTTGAGCATAGGAAATTCCATACCAATATGCAAAGGAACTTTTTCATGGTGAAGGTGTCAGAGCAATGGAACAGTCTGCCCATGGGGCTTGTGGAGTCTCCTTCTCTGAAGATATTCAAGACCCATCTGGATGTCTACCTGTGCAGCCTGCTTTAGGGAGCCTGCTTTGCTGGGGGGAGGGCTGGACTCAATGATTTCAACTAATCCCTACAATTCTGTGATTCTTTTAAATATTATATTCAAAACTAATTAGGAAAAATTAATACAACCTAAATATAGCAATCTAAGGGGTAGTACCTACCCTGCAGGAAAACAGCCTGTTCAGGACTCACTGTGGAGCAGAGGAAAAGTGTGAGGAGTTGAGTGTGGCAAAAAGGAATGTTACAGACTGACCACAGTTTCAACTTCTTGGGGGAAAGCGGTGTGAGGAGGAAGTGGAGAAGTTGTGGAATATCAACATGTGGAGGTATTAGAAACATCCATGAACATGGTCCTGCACAATGTGCTCTGGCTCATCCTGTGACAGTGACATTATCCTGTAAGATTTGGCTTCTTCCAACATAAACAATTCAGCAATTTGGCTAATAGTTAAATATCATAGTCAGTAACTGCTAAAAATTCTTCAGCTATTATTTCTTTGGAGACCATATTTTATAGACTAGTGTTTGACAGTAGGAGAGTAGAATACTCAAAGCATATTCTTCAAAGGGTTTGGGGAATATAGTTCCCTAAGACATCTTACGTGTTTGTGACTGACTTGAGAAGTCTCCTTAGAGTACTGGTGAACTGAGTGTTTATTTTCTTCTTTGATCTTTGAGAAAATAGTTCCGATAAAGTTATTATGAATATTTTTCATGAATTACTTCCACTGTGGCTAAGGGGAAGATGAGATAGGGGGAAGAGGAAAATCTGCTTCTGCAGAGATTGTAAATAAGTTCATTGCATTATAAAACATGACAAGATAATACAGCTTACTTGTCTCTAATATTTTGAACAGATTCTTACATTCTTTAGAATCAACAGTTGTCATACTCCAGACATTCTACCAGGATGCAAATTAAGAGGAGAAGCAGAGTTACTTCTTTATTTGCTATTGTGTTAGAACTTATAAGTAGTAATTTCTTTAATAAAAGAAATGGAGAGGTATTTGCAAACATAAAGTTCTAGGAATCATTTGTCATACTTATATTTTCTTTGTTTATTAAATTTCCTGAAAATCATCTGTGAAGATGAAACTGCGCTGATTACAGGTTTTAATTTTTTTGCGATTGTTCAAATAATTTGAACTGTCTGTAAATGTAAATAAAATACTAGGTGAACGTTTCTCAGACATTTCTGAAGCTAATTGGTGTTCACCTCATTTTGATATATCTGTTCCAATTATTGTAAGGAATTAACACATAGGGTTACTCCAACAAAAGGGGTAATTTTTCACAACTTCTGTTGAGTATTAGCAAAGCAACATGCTAAGGCAGATTTTAGCATCTTCATTAATTATCTGGAAAAAAACAGAAGCAGCGTATTAATTAAACTTAAGTACATGGTTAAGCCAACAGCCTGCTGTTAACACTTAGAAGGAAAGTAAGGAATTAAAATTTGACACTGTTTTTTTTTTTTTTTTAAAGATTTTATTATATGAAATGATTTCTAACATTAATAAGCTTTTAAAACTATATAGAGAATTATTACAACTTAAACTGAGACAGAGAAAACTATAAATAGCAATGAGATTTAGATGTAAAAAATATTTTGTTTCCAAAATTCTATTCCCTGCTTCCTATAGGTAGGAGTGCTTTGCTCACACACATTTATTGGAATAAATGTTTGGACAGCTCAGTGAACATAACTATGTGCACAGAGAGATTTTCAAGCAGACATATTCTGGAGCACTTGGGAGAAACAATATTTGTTTCACTTTAAATAAGAACAAATTCCATCTTTAGAAGAGTATCTATCTGTAATTGAGAAGAAAATTATTTATTTTCTCCTTCTCTTCCTCTGCTTGAAATCCTACACAAGTCAGTCGAAATTTCTTTGATTTTTGTCAGTCTTCTATTTTTACCAGACCTGTTTAAAACTAGTTTAAAGCTAATTTATTAGCCTTTCAATGTCATTGAAATGTCACAGATAATTTATAGGGCTTGAATTCAGAGAATCACAAAATCACAGGATGGCCAAGGTTGGAAGGGACCTCAAGCATCATGAATCTCCAACCTCCTTGTCACAAGCAGGGCCAGCAAACTCCCCATTTAATACTAGATCAGGCTGCCCAGGGTCCCATCCAATCTGGCCTTGAACACCTCTAGGAATGGAGCATCCACAACTTCTCTGGGCAGCCTGTTCCAGCACCTCACCACTCTCATAGCACAGAACTTCACTGTGACATCCAACCTAAATCTTCCTTCCCTCAACTTAAAAAACATTTCCCCTTGTCCTGCTGTTATCTACCCTTTCAAAGAGTTGATTCCCCTCCTTTTTGTAGGCTCCCTATTGAAAGAAGCCTACAAACAACAATGGTCTACAAATGGATTGAAAGACCATTTGCCGGGAATATTCTGGTTCAAAACATTCCCCTTCCTTGAGGTTGCTGAGAGTGAGCTGAAGATCCCTGTCTCATCTTTACAAATTCTTTTCCTAATCTTGTATTATTTTTATTAGTTTACATTTCATTATTTTCCATGCTCTACACAATTATTAGCTTTAATCAAAGGTCATAATTAGCAACTGTATACAAACACCACAGTTAGGATAGTTAACTGATGCTTGCCTTCAGATCATTACTTCAGAGAGAGAGCCTAAGAAGGAGCTGCACCTGAACAATGTATAGGACATCATTCATTCTCCTGGCATCAGGTATCCAGAAACGTCTCATTTGGGAGAAGAACATGGGAGATGGAAAGAAGACACAATAATATAAAGACTTGGGCTCTAGAGAGGAAATCTATATATAAAAATAGAGACTAGCAGGATTTTGTCGTGCCTGTTTTCTCATTTTGAAATGAAAAAAACATAGGAGAAACCAAGCTTTAGGGGAACCTGGCTGAGCATGTTCACCAGCTGCAAAGGAATATGGCATAGTAAAACATTCACTTGCCAGAAGACAGATGACCTATTGATGAAATTGCATAATAGTGCATTAATAAATATCACATACACACAAACATTAAGACAAACTAACAAAAGCCAGCAAAATCAGAAAGAGAAGTTTTAAAAGAAAGAGAGGGAATGTTTTAGATGGAAAGAAATGAGAAATAACTGTTAATAAAAGGCATTAACCCCCTTGACTGGTGACTGTGATTTGAAATTAAAAGTGAACTTTTACCATGCAATTGCTTACTCGTTCAAATGGAAGTGTAGCAGAGTAGGCTACTTGTACTCCCTTGTTTCTGTCATTTCTGCTTAAGTGATTCAAAGACCTTCCTGTAGTTACAAGATCTGGATGATAGCTCAAGAGATCGTCTTGTGATAGGTTTTAGACCTTGCTCAGTGGCAAAGGCCTTCATCTGGGCTTGCCACAGAAATAGTAGCTAAACTGAGACTTCTCCACCTGTCTATGAATATTAATAATTTTTTCACTGGGGCTGTTCTCTATGCATGAACCCAAATCATTCACACTATTACTCTTCAAAACAGGATAGCATGACAACAGTAGCCATTCAACTGGAATCATTTTTTAACAAACATTACAGATTTTATTCCCCTTTTGCAGCAATTATTCACTTATTCAGCTCAGATAAAATAAATTTCAAATATTTTTTCTTTTAACTAAGCAATGCATTTACATTGCTTTTACCAAAATACCTCTAATATATACTTAAAAAAAAACCAAAAAACAAAAAACACACACACACACAAAAAAAAAGCAACCACTAGCAGAAAAATATTTATACTGTGTATACAGTATGGATATAAACTCTGGATGTATGTCATCCAGAAGGACTTGGACTTGCTCAAGTAGTGATGGGACAAAAGTGAATGGCTTTAAACTAAAAGGGAGGAAAACTAAGTTAGATGTTAGCTGGGAGGTTGGTGAGGCACTGGAAGAAGCTGCCCAAAGAAGCTGTGGATTCCCCATCACTGGAGGCATTCAAGGCCAGGTTGGATCCCCATCCTGGGTAGAACTGATCTAGTGATTGGCCATAGCAGGCATGTTGGAATTAGATTATCCTTATGTACCCCTACAACCTAAGCCATTCTTAGATTCTATTAATCTATGTTATGAAAGTAGTTCGTGTTCTCCCAGTTAATAGAATTCATCCTTATCCTTTAAATTAACCTATCAATACTGGTACAACGCTGTTTAAAAAAAAAGTGTTACAGTGGTGATGCAAGGGTATCTGTGTTGACAAGAATTAAACTTATTTTCCATGTTGATAGACTGAAATATATCAGTGGTAGTCCTGTAGGCACTAGTGGAAGTCTGTGTTTTGAATTTTAGCCTAAAATGTTGGGAAAGTTGTTTGGAAATAAGTCAAATTAATCATGAGTTGTGCAAATAACTTACTTATGGTTTATTTACACATGCCTTCACAACAGCCCAAGGAATTCAGATTTCTGCTATGAAATATTGATGAAATGGAAGGAAGGGATATATAGTTTTAAAAGGAAGGGATTAGAAGATACTCTCATTTTAAGAATTACTGAATTTGTGAATAGTCAGGTAAAAAATTATGGAAGAAATAGTTATCTGGTTTATATTTATATTTAAAAATCATGAATCTTTAAATATATTCCTGACAAGAAGTAATTTTATAGTTCATATAACTAACTTTAACACAGTGTGAATATTTTTTCTACCACTTCAGTCAGTAAAGACTGCTTTGTCAAAGGGATGGATATAATATGGCGTCTTCAACTTTCCTGTTTCCTGAATATCTGATGTTTATGCTGCTCAGTTTTGCCAAAATAAGACTTTTGTGACAGTGCCCATGGATATCATATATATCCCAAATCATTCAAGATACTCGAATTTCCAAAATTTCAGAGGAAAAATTAAATAACCATTGAAAGACTAGAATCACTTTGATCAAGCCTATCTGCTTGCTTAGAGTACTGGAATTAGGTTATTCCAATGTCATTTGAATTCTTTCTTTGAAAAAGAACAACCCCCAGCAATTTGCTTAGAAAGTAAAATCTTCTTACTGCATTAAATTGTCATTGCCCATTATGTTGCTGTCAAAAAATAAAATATATATAAGTCATCAAACATGGCAAACTTGTTTTCGTTAGGAAGCTTTTCAGTTGTGTCTATGTATTGTTTCCTAATCTTCTTATATGTAAACTCCAGGAATAGCAGAGAGATGAGAGGCACAAAAATTGCATGCCTGCCTGCTTTCATACCTCCTCCTGAGATTTTACTAATGCTTCCGGCAAGTTTAAAATAATCTTTATGTAAATAAATCTTCTCTTTTGTCTTACTTACCTTTATCTATCAAGCCCATTTCAAGAGTGTGGGTATGAACAATTTAATGACATGCATTTTGTGATATTGGAAGCTATATGCAGAATACAAATGCATATTATATGATCACATAGCACACTAGTACCATATTGAAATTTCATATCCTTGTTACAAAATCTTTTATATGATTTTCCTAAACTCATGTAGAGTTTACTGCAATAAAATTGGCTCCAACGATGTAGAATTCATTTTAATTCAACATTAGAAAACAACATAGGAAGCAAATAAGCAGAAAGAATGTTATATAACGCTAAGAAGAGGCACATCAGTTATCTTTTAGCATATTTTTAGTGTTACTGATTTAAAGTGTAATAATGATCATTTATGATTTGATAACTCATGTAATTTATGTAGAAATCATAATAATAATAAATATTAATATTAATTAAATATTAATAATATTTATATATATATTATGAACAGATCTATAAAATTTTAGAAAAAACAAATCTAATTAACATGCAAAAAAGAAACTTTTTTTTTAATTATTTAAATATCTTCTGGAAAAAAAAAGGAGCAAAAATAGTTAAGTGAATACACAGTTTCTTAATCTTCCCATTTCTGCAATGTTACTGCATTTGAACACATATTAAACTACTAATTTTTTTTTTTCTGTCATATACACTGTTTTTATATTATTTATATTAGAGGGTAATTTTAAAAACAACATCTCTTGGGGGTGATAAAGCAAATTTACCCATTGCTTTATAGAGGAGATCCTCAAGGGTACAAGATTTTCAGAACCAGCACACTGTATTTCAGAGGCCTTAGGAAATGGTTTATGTTTGTGTTTAAACCTTTATTTTGTATTATTTATTTCAAAAAAGACCTTGCATATTTTCTAGCTCTCATTTTCTCAGTTCTTGACAGTTCCGTGTTTTAAAAGTAGACTGCAAACATGTACATGTATATTCATAAAGAATAAACTGCATTTGGGGTAGGGAAAACATTTTTTATCGCTCTTATTTTTCTTTGTAAGTTTGGTAGATTTTACTGTTCATGAAAATGAGATTTATAGTACTTGATGGTTTAAGGCACAATGCTGACAGGCACTATGCATTAACATCTCTATACATCTCTACAAAAGCCAATCCACTCCTGACTTACAGTATCTCTGCTGTTCTAATACTGTTTTCCTATGATTCCTCTCTGCCAAAGCTGTCAGATTCGTGTTGCACTGTGTGACAGGTCTTGAAGTAGCCAGACTTCCACTGAGGACAGCAATATGATCAAGCTAGGTTTGTTTTTTTCTCTAATCTGTAAATGTAAATGTAATGTTTTAGATGTAGAAACCAAGCATGTTCTATTTATTGCTACTTCAGTGACCTTAAAACCAATACTCATTTTCAAAGTGAGGATTCTACTGCAGCACCTTCACCCTGTTGAGTGATCAATAGGAATAAGGGCATCAGCCCATCACATTAACTTTTTTTGTCTTCTTCAGATAAAAAGAGACTGAAAGTACAAGACATGGAAGATTTTAAGAAAAATGCGTAAAAAATATTTTCTTTGATTTTTGGAAAATTTGCCTATATCAATCCATATTTCATATATGCAAGTATAAACCTATATTCACATCTGTATATACCTCCCTAAGTTTAGAATTGAAAAAAATTCAGAGAAAGTTGTGGCATGATGACTTCTGTGAAATTGACATGTAGACAATTTCATTTTATTATATATTTATATACATTTATTCTATATTGTATAAGTGAACATTTAATTTACCTAGGTATTTAACGCTTCTAATGTCAAACTACACATCAATCTCAGAATTTAATATTAATTCCACATTATTGGATGAAATATTTCTTCACTCACATTTACTGGATAGTCAATGGACTGAATTCATCTAGTTTGAAGCTAAAAATTATTCTTTTCGGACTTTTCAAATAGTTTCCTTCTACCATCTTGGGATTTGACATTTTGCTGGCACTCAAAGCTGACTGTATGAGAGTTTCTGGCACTTCACAGTATGGATCAGTTCCTGTGCAATCTAACAGCATGCTGTAATCTTTTATGAAGTATTTATGGTAAGGAAAAGGATTGATTTACAGTCATAACTACATCTTTTCCCCTCAAAAATCAGTACTTCTTCAGGGTCTGAATGTCAAAAGGAGAATATCATGGTTATTTAGATTAAGTTAAAAGAGATGAACAAGAGTTTCTTTTGTTTTCACCTGTACAGCAGAGAAGGTTTCGTCCGCCGGAGGGTAGACTTCAACCTCCTTAGGACCATGGTTGAGAAGGTCACTTTGGAGGTAGATTTGGAGAGCATGGGAGCCCAGGAAGGTTGGGAATATTTTAAGGAAACTGTTTTAAAGGTGCAGGACCTGACCATCCCCATGTCACGGAAGATGAGCCGACGGGCAAGGAGGCCAGGCTGGCTGAACAGAGACCTTTGACTGGATCTCATGAACAAAAGGAAAATTTATGGTCTCTGGAAGAGTGGGCGAGCTACTCATGAGGATTACAGGTATGTAGTGAAGCTGTGCAGGGAGAAAAATAGAAAAGCCAAAGAGCAGCTAGAACCGAGCTTGGCCACTAAAGCAAAGGTAAACAGTAAATGCTTTTATAAACACATTAACAGCAAGAGGAAGGCTAGGGAGAATCTCCATCCCCTGTTGGATGCCGAGGGTCACCAATGATAGGGATAAGGCTGAGGTACTTAATGCCATCTTTGCCTCAGTCTTTAATAATAAGACTTGTTACCCCCAGGGAACACAACCCCCTGTGCTGGTAGATAGGGATGGGGAACAGAATAAGCCCTTCATGATCCAAGATGAGGAAGTTTTGGACCTGCTGCAAAAGCTGGATACTCACAAGTCCATAGGGCCAGAAGGACTGCACCCTAGAGTGCTGAGAGAATTGGCGGATGTGGTTGCCAAGCCACTCTCCATCATCTTTCGGCAGTCCTGGCTAACCAGGGATGTCCCAGTGGATTGGAAACTGGCAAATGTGATACCCATCTGTCATGGTTTAATACTTTTGTAATTTTGCTATCAGTATTCCACATC